>JAVYIG010003806.1:0-181641 GCA_035222895.1 Strongylocentrotus droebachiensis
CCCAGGCCTGGCCCGAGGGGTATATATGCAGCAGCTAGGAACACTGAATGCTTCCTTATTCGCGTGAAACCATTGTGAAACTACAGCTACACTGTTGCAAGGTATGTATGAGACTTGTTTTTGTACAGTATTGTTTCTACCCACATATCCTCGTCCATGAACGTCTCATTTTCGCCCTTTGGAATGCAGAAGGCAAGGCCATTGACTGTCGTGACTGTGTTATTACACGCCTTCTATTATAATTATGCCTGTCTTTAGTTGAATAGCGTATGTTTACAATGGTGAGTCCCTTCAGAGTAATATCGACCACCTTGGTATCGAATGGTATGATAGAGCAGGGAAATTGAACTCCCTGGATAGAGTAAACGTCGCATGTAAACTAAGGATCAATACTAAAATGCAAACATGATCGTCTGCTTATCTCAAGGAAGCGCAAACACAAGATAATCGTGTTACAGTCTGAACAACAATCTGATTCAAATTTGTTAAGATTGTTAACTACCAGCTGTTGTGAGCACAATTCGAGAAGAGTGTTAATAGGATCACTCATATTCATAAAATAATAAGATATGAATATGAATCATGTATTTTATTGAAACATGAAAGATTAATTAAAAGGTGTGATGGGTGATGTCACATCCAACTATAGTGCACAACATGGTTTGCTCTCTCGTATAGCTCCATGTTATATCCGAATGGAATCTGCGATAGTATTTTCGGCGGGGATAGGGGGGGGGGGGGGAATTGTTAGGCTAAATCTTGAAGAATAGTTAACCCTATAGTGTGAATGGCTACAGCTTTCCGGTTCCCTCTAGATCAAACTATTAAAGGTAATACAAAGTTTTGGTATGGGGTCGTGAATTTGGTTCAAATGAACATATTAGAAGCATATGCGATCCTACAATATTCAGTGATCGTTGTCGCGGTTGAAATCGAGTCTACTGTTATGAAATTGTAAATAATAAACTCTTTATGTTGTATACATGTAGCTCCCTCTCAAGGTCAAGATATTAATTAAGCTATAAAACAATGTTTCTTGACTCAAATCGACCGATTATCTATTATCGTTTGGAAATTTAATATATAACAACTACATATTCTGAGATTTTCATGGTCGGAGCTACCATTATACGGCCCTAGGCGCTATCTGAAATTTATCCAAATTTACTTATAATACATCCACACGGGCATCCTAATATATCAAAATTGTAAAGAATCACGATCCACCCAATTTTCAAAAATTCCCAAAACTTTGTATTACCTTTAAAGGTAAAGACCAGTATTGGAAACGCCCCAATTTCAAAAAATGAAATGGAAGCTCTCATTACCAATCATGTGAAAGAATATGTTTTGACTAATACATGATGATAAAAAATTTGCCGGGAAACCGCCTAATAATTCATATATTTGGTAAATTTGTTTCTCTCATGGTCGTGTGAGAGATATAGGGTAGTCCCATATACATCTTTCTGTGTATAGTGCTTGTAACTTTACGAAGAATGGGCCAAATTTCTTATCATTTTGATGATTCCAGAACCTTGCAGATGCTAGATGCTAGATGATCAACCTTTTCTGATCGATTCCACAACGTTTCTTTCACAATGCAATCGCATGACCATTACTGGTCTTTACCTTTAACGTTCATCCTCTTCATCATGTCACTGTTACACATTTCCAACGAGTATTCCTTCCTATGCAGCAGACAATTTATGACTACAGGCGACATGAAATTGCCAATTAATTTAAGCAAAATTTATTCCAAGTTGAAGTGTGTTTTTTCACCATTTAATGGGTTACCTTTTAATTGCCATAGGTGCAAATCAACACGTTGCTCGTTTGCCAGGAATTCACATCGGCACAAAGTAATGTTACTAGGCAACAGTCATTGACGGAAGGTTTGCTTTGGGCAACAAAATAGCTTTGCAAAATTGCCCGTTTCCGGTATTGAATAGCTTTATGAAAACCCTTTAAAGGTACTATGTCCCATTTGCAGGCCAAAAAAATGAAAAAGTTAAATTTCAACTGCATTTGAAAGATAATACTAATTTAGAACTTCCCTAAAAAAGGTGGGGCTTGAAAACGTCTTCAAGTGGGAAAATAACGACTATTAGTTGTCAAATCGACTTTAGGGCTATAGAGCCCAAAAGTAATAGTCTTGATTTTTCAGACAATTGTACCGAATGGTCATACGTTTTATGCTGCACAAAGATTCAATCAGTTTAATGTTGGCCATCACAAGAAGTGGGTTATTGATGTAGACAAATGCTCATGTACCCTTTACAACTCTTTTCATGTATGTTATTACCAAAGAAGAAAAAAAGCCAGTCAGTCACTCAATAGTGTCTGACAGTGAAGTCTAGCAAGTAAACGGATTTCCTTGCATAATTAGATTATGAGACACTGCTAACGTTTAAATTTCACAGATAGGACATAGTACATGACATATTCATAATTCCTGCAAAATTCTACAGCATTTGTGGTTGGCTACAAAAGGGACATAGTACCTTTAAGCGCCTTGACTGGAAACAATTTAATAATCTTTGAAGCCTTTTGTACACTATCAAGAAAGATATATATTGGGGCAGAGAAACATTGTTTGGCATATAAATAGTAAAATACTATAATTTAATTCATATCAGTAGCGCGGCACAAAGGAAGCCCCAATTTTAGTCAAAATCTATGATGACAAGGTAGTAAGGCACACTTTTCTTTGAAACAACTGTGATTGTGTCTTACAGTGTAATACAAAATGAGGACGAGTTGAATTGTTGTTGTCAGGCTTGCAGGCTGTAAGGATTTTTCATGTAATTTTGCATATCCCTTCTCCCTTTAGGGATTTGCCTTCGCTCGCCAGTTTCTGAGAAGGCTTTTAAAACTGGCACAAATATTTTCTTTTATTCATTTATATTCGTTTTATTTGCCATGGGTGACCTTTGCAGTTGTTGCATACAATGCTGTACTCGAAGGCCGATGCACGAGCATGTAACGAGTAAAACGAGACATGGACAAATATGTAACTGGACCAAAAATATACAAAGTACAATTTGAATACTGTTTGAACAGTCGCGGGCGTTTAATTAATGCAGTATAGTCATCATACTGTAATTAGAAAATTTGATATCAGTAATGAACGACTGCGTTTGATTGAAGGTCAAAATAAATGATAGGGAGAGGCATTTGAAATACCATTATACTACACAGGGCAGTGGCGGATCCAGGGGGGGGGGGGGCCCGGGGGGCCCGGGCCCCCCCCCCCCCCCCTTGAGAAAAAAATCATGTAAAATCACGTGATTTTAACCTTTTTGGGGGTTGGGCCCCCCCTGGCGCTCAAGGGGGGGGGGGGGGGGGTGCAAATTGAATTTTTTTTTTAAGGACCAAAAAAAAAAAATGTGCTCACTACCCCCCCCCCCCCCCCCCCCACTGAGCGACTTTTCGGCCGGCGCGATTTTCAAATTTTCGGGAGCAAAAAAAAAAAAAAAAAAAGTTGGGCCCCCTCCCCTAAGACATCCTGGGTCCGCGCATGACACAGGGTATACTTTGTTAAACGTGCGGAAGTCAACTGTCTGAATTCATTACATCAAAGAAATTTATATGATTATGGATGGGGAATGTCATTTGATTTTTGGGTCATGCAATCACGTTCCTTATACTCATTGAATATTTTTAGATCAAAGGTTACTGAACATTGTGTATTTAATGATGATTGTTTCTATTATATTACGCTATGCTACGTTCTTGACACGAAATCTTATCGTTCTTTACCAAATATGAATTTATGAATCATGCTTTCGAAGGTTCCTCTTTTAGATTCGCCTTCTATTGGCATTTCGGGTTTTAATTCATTATTCCATTTTCCTCGCTCTTTGTTTTACGTCATCCATTCAAAATTTTCCTCGTTTTTCGCTTCGCACAATAGAAAAGAAAGGGTATTTCTTCCATTTGTCTGCACATATCTACTTGGTTTTTATGAACACGGTAACACAATTGCAAACACATGTTCAATCTCATGCCAAATACAATAGATGTCTTGGAGTTGGACTCCTAGATCTGATACGGTTTTGTAAAGTGTTGAATTTAAGAAGTCATCATGCGTTCGGTTATTGAACCATTACCCCATCAGACGATGTCGGTGAAAATGTTTGCTAAAAATATCATGTTCAAGTGGAGGGGGAGGGGGAGGCGAAATCGGATAACCAGACAGATTCGAGAGCTTCTTTTTCAGGTTTTGCGTAACACTGACGTCTACGTGTGTGTGCTTTTGGATGCTGTCGTTATAGATACCGAGGACCACAAATCTATCATGATATTTAGGAGCGTTGCTGCAAGGGTAGGGGGGGGGGGGGTATTTGGCTGTGACCCCCCCTATTAAAAGAAATGTCTGCGAATTTAAAGTTTTTAGAGATTGCCGTCCTTCTTGTTTTTTGCTTCTTGATTTTAGGTACATCTATAGCAAATGTCATCTTTCGATCACTTTCGAGTTTCGACTCTGGTCGGCAAAATTGAATATTTGATCAACCCTCCGCGCCCTATATACTCCCTCATTCGAAATAGTCCGTTGACGCCCTTGATAACATCTAAATTATTTTACAGAGACCCCTGAATATTATTAGGTCGTTCGTCATCTTGTGAACGGCATGTCGAGAGTCACGCTCTAAATGGATTGGTTTTTCAATTTTTTGACAGGGCAATTCAATTTGTATGCTGCTCATTCTCTGCGCTATATTGCAGAATAATGTTTGCATCTGTAAGGCCCTAGATGCACTTAAAGGGAAAGTTGAGTTCTGGGAAGAGGTGACAAATAATTTGTGAGCGTTATCATTCTTATTATGCAAGTGTGGAAGAACATCAGATAAGACAAGACATGTTCCCTGAAAAGCATGGCTCTTCAAATGCCTTCATATTCTAAATATGGCATGTAACATCGTATAAATCCAGGGTAGGATTTTTACGCCACGTGTTCGTGTAGTCCCAAATACGTCTTTCTGTGTACAATGTTTGTAACTTTACCAAGACTTGGCCAAATTTCTTATCATTTTGATGATTCCAGAACCTTGCAATACACACATATTCTTATATGCTAGATGATCAACCTTTTCTGGTCGATTCCACACCGTTTCTTTCACAATGCAATCGCATGACCAGAACTCAACTTCATCTTTAAGGGTACTCCTACTAGGAACATCTGGATTCTACGATCGATCGTAACTGTTCAAGCAGCCAGCTTGGATCTACCAACATTTCACGCTGTTCAGAGAGAAGTAGATCAAGTAGGAATGGGGGTATTCTTTTGGGTGATGTCTTGAAAAGGACGATTAAAACCGGATGATAACTATATATCTAGTCAACCGGATAAAAGATATATCTCTCTGCTCTCATTCCTATTTTTTTCTAGTTCTAAACGGTTCACAAGTAGTTCTTGAAAGGAAAGTCCACCTTGATATTGAGTAGGTTTTAATATAAACAGACAAATGAAAGGAACAGGTCATCGAAAGTTTGAACAAATTCCGATTGAACATTTTTGAAGTTGCAATTAATTAAATACAACTTGGCAGCACTGCGATGTATCTTAAAGGGATCGTTTAACAATGTTAAATCTGAGATACACGGCCCTACGTGTTATCAGTGTCTGTGATATGGTGTAATATTGAAGCCCTAAAAAAATTGCGCTTCAAAATGATCAAGAAGTGCCTCAAAAAAGTAAAAATCTTTGAGTGACCGGTTTTACCATACTCGTTTTCCCCAATAGACTGTAGATATGAAAACCGTCAGGCGAACGGTTTTCACAATTTGTAATTCCAATCATAAATATCTTGATAATCAGACAGGCGATCGGCTTGTAAAAGTCATGGGGTTCCTGACTGACCTAAAGGTTTATAATTATCATTGCATCATGAGCTAAATCCAGAATTTTATTTCAGAATCTGAGACAAAGATACCGGATCCCTTTAAGAGCTCTTCTCCAATTTGTTTTGTACATACAATTTCATAAACTTTCATGTTCTTCGTTATTAATGGCGGAATAGATTTTTTCCATGAAGGGGATAGCCTATATATACAGAAAGATATTATCAATAATTATTATTAAGGTGCATGTACATGTATGATTGAACATTTGAATGGGGGAAAATAACAGTTTTTTTTTAGTACAGAGCAAATGGGCGGGGAGCTCCAAAGAAAAATGACCTCAAGTTGATAATCCCGGGTCCCATCTATGCGTGTCCGTGTCGATTGCCTAAAGGAAAGTTGAATTGCTAACAAGTTACTTCTGTAATTGCAATGACGACCTTCGTCATTGCCTTGTTTTCGTTCACATTATTAATATTCTTACTTCTTCTTATCGTCCGAAAATCCCATTCGTTTTGCACGTAGTGCTTGTCATCACTAATTATGCCCTTTCCTCATGTCCGTTTCCTTTCAAATTTCATAGGCATAGTCTCTAACATCTCATCAAGGTCACTACATTCTTCGATTCACGAAATCACTCATGCATAACCGTCCAGGCGCCATTTTGTCCGTTTCTGGTCCATTTTAATGCCTTTCTTTTTTCCTTCCTATCTCCACTATCCTAGATCCTACAAACTTCTAACAAATTCCTCTAGATAGTCTAAGAGATGTTCTTTAATCTGCGACGTATAACCTGCCCTTCAAAATGCCATCTTCTTACTCAAAATTCAAATCTGAAACCGACTCCGGCAAAAATCTCTCAAATTCTTGAAAAATTGACCCCTAAATAATCTAAAACTGCCATAACTTTCTCATATAAATTCCGTTTTGTATTTAAATCACACAGTATCTTTATCTTATAATTGCTTATAGCCATGCCAAATGTCACGCTCCAATGGCTTTGCACAACATAAATAGCGCCCTCTAAATTTCTGGGAGTTGGCTTTCTCTCTGTGGCCGTATCTCCATAATGGCTTGGCAAACCCGTACCCTTTTTTGGATTTAGATACTTGAAGATATGCCCTTTCCAGCCATATACAAAATTATATACCCTATCACTGACTGACTTTCAGAAAAATGCCCTCCAAATTCGCCATTTTCAAGAAAATTCTAAAATAACTTCAGCTTGCTCTAAACCCGCGATCTTTATACCTACATCGATGAAACTTGGCAGACATATGTATCCATATACGTGACAACTTATTGCCAAGTTTGGTAAAATTTGATAACGTCAGCGCAAAGTTATCGCCAAAAATGATGAATTTGCTATGCATTACGTAATAGCGCCTTTAATGCATGCAGTACATTGCGCGCAGATGACAATGGTGTCAAATTGACCGCAATGAAGTGCCCTTTCGAATGATACCAAGTATGGTATATGTTCACACAGAAAATTTTGAGTAAATCACATTTGAACAAGGGTCACTATACGAATTCCGCCGAGTTTCCGCCCGAATCTAACACGTATCGGCTATGACGTCATTTTTTCAGACTGCTTTTCGCCCCTTAAACGCTTTTTTTTTTCCTTGAAAATTTGCAGGGACATGCCGAGTTCCAATACGCAGGGCACCTCATGGCCGGATTTTTGAAATTGGTCAAGGGGGCCATTTAAGACGCCATTTTGTCCTATAAATCTATTTTACATCACGTCTTTCGATAGGATTATCACAGGAAAAAAAAAGAGTGATTAACAATAACAACCATGGAATTCTCTTTCCAATGATACCAAATATGGCCCATAAAGACATAAAGAGAGAGAGAGAAAAAACTATTTAACTCCGGTCATAATACAGATCCTGTACGTTTTCCACCCATGCATTACACGCATTGTCTATGGGGCATATCGGGTTCACGCTTTTGACCCCCAAAACGATCTTTATTGCAATGACGAACATGCACCAAATCCCATTGGATTTTGCACGCAGCGCTTGCGAGCCCTTTCTAGGTTCTTTCCCGTACCCCAATTTCTTTCAAACTTCGTAGGCGTAGTCACTACTATCCCATCAAGGTTACTGTTGAGGCCTTCCTTTCGCCCTACCTATCTCTAATATCACAGAAGCTACAGACTTCGTACAAATTGCTCTGGATAGTCAGAGAGAAGCTCTTTCGTTTGACACGTAGAAACATGGCGTCATTGCACGCACATCGTTGTGACACGATTGCATTTCTAGTTTGTATTTGTGTTGTTTTGTTTTGTTTTGTTTATTTCTTTGCCGTTACATTTTCCAGCCCAAGGGACCTACTCTCATCATATCCAGATTGACATAAGCCATTGTTTTGCCTACGTTTTTTGATGCAGTTTAGTAGCCGTGAACTATAACTTGTTACATGCAACAAATCGTAACAAATACGGCTCGTGAAACATGCCCGAGGGTGTTAATAAAATGTCAAGGCAACAGTTGATAATCAATCAAACATCACGATGCCATGGTAGTTTGGTAAAATAAGCCGAAAATGGGATGCAATTACTGGAAACTATACGTTCATAATGCGAGTACGGGATTAAGTGGTGATAAGGGTTTAATTTTACATCGTTTAATGAAAGGTAAAGTGCCGGATATGAGAACCCTGGTCTGTCCAAGTATTTTAATACTTTAATGGGTAATGGAGGGTTGTTTACGTTCTAAATCATAATGCCATAACGCTACACGTACCTGGGAGAGCTAGAAGACACTTTTCACTAAGAGTGCGAAGGGATGCCTCAACAATTCTCAAAGAAACAAGTGAAGGTCTCCATTTCTTTGGGGAGTAGAGTTTTACTTCAGAATCAAAACAAAAATACATTTTCTGATAAGACCCACAGAACACCCCAATACCATTACACTCAGATAAGCAAACGCTGCCCCACCCCCGCAGTTTGCCATCCTGGTATTGTGCTAATTTTCTTGAAATTTGACAACAGCTACAGGGCGACTAAAGACCTTTACAATGTGGAGCTTGCGTATAAATGGGCGTTGGAAAAGTCAGAAAGAGGGGAGTCTAACAGGCCAAAGGAAGCGTTGGCTACACCCCCCCCCTCCACAAATACACATATTTCCTCTAGGTAAGTTTATGTTAATAAACGTCCTATACTTATTAAATTCTATTATTCAAATTTAATGTATAAATCGACTGTATAGCATATATGGTACCATACCTACTACCGATTACATATTATAAACATAAATAAATTCATATTTATAATGGGAAATGAATCAAACAAAACGAGTAAACATGGCGAGGATATAGGGCGTGATTATGATAAAACGAAATCGTCTGCTGTTTCGACACGATAGTGTAATTCACAAGCGCCATTTCATCTGCATAAACTATGAAGGCAAAGTCATCGACAAGCAACGCATTCAATCACTGCTGTGACTGTAAGCCTCGGAGGCCTATACACGAACCCTCAATAATTTTATTCATGCCAGAGTGAAGTGGAGGAGTCGTTTCGTACGAGTACAGGGGCGTCAAAAGAAATGTAAAGAAGGGGGGGGGGGGGCTGTCGGTTCATTTTTTGTTACCGACAACAATTAGCCAAGACACACTCAATTGTTGTATTCCACTGTATAAGTTTATTGAGAGGATTCATTCACTTTGCAAGATATTCTCTGATTATTTTGAAAAACAATTCCCAGCAAAACCAGCAAACAAACTAACAGACGAAAGATATTAAGTCCTCATATTTGGTAATAAATCGAAAATAATAAGGAATTAAGGTTTTGTTTTGTTTAAGTTTATCGACAACAGTTGCAACAGGTATGACATTCCTTTAACCCCCCTCCCCTCCCCTCCCCACCTACCCCTCTCCTCCCCACCCCAACTCCTCTTTTAGCGATACGATGGCGTAGAGTGGGTACGGACATTCTGGGAGCACCGGTAGCAAAGGAATTGATTAAGGAGGGGGATTTAAAGGACACGCCTTTACCCCCTTTACCCCAGCTCTCCTCTCTCTCTCTCTCATTCTCTGTCTCTCTGTCTCACTCTCTCTTCTTTAGCAATATATTTATTTTAGATGGTGGCTCGAGCCCGATAGGATCGCTCCTACTAACAGGAATAATATTACATTGATTTCATATTCATAAAACAGCGATTGTGTCACTGTCAATTGATGATCGTATTTGTTTTGAGCCATTAGCAAAAGTCCCGGTTGTTCATCAATCATTCATAAATGCTTTACAGTCATTTTCGATGATGTCTGAAATCAATTAGGTTTGATTGAATTTATTCTTTCATGCAATATTTATGAAGCTTCAAGTACGTGCAATGTTCTTATTCCGTAGTCATGATTTCATACGCACACGACACCATACTTGCGGTAGCCAGAAATGATAAAATATTTACAATATTCTGTATGTCATCTCTAGTGGGTTTTTTTTTATTGTAAAAAATGAATGAATGATGATGATGGTGACGATGATGATGAAGTTGATGATGATGAAGATGATGATGATGATGATGCTGATGATAATGATGATGATGATGATGATGATGATTAAGAGGAGGAGGAGGAGGAGGATGATGATGGTGATGATGATGATAGTATTTATAATGACAATATTGTTTAGAATAGAAGAATGGAAATAATAATAATGATAAGAATCTCGCAAATATATCTCTACTTTTGAAAGGTGATACATGTTTCGGTTAACGGTTGTCTTTCAATTGACTCATCATTTTATTAAACAATATATTGTGGCCTAAAGGTATCCAGAATATCTCGGCAGCGAGATACATACTAAAGGTTTAAAAGTTTACCCAATTAGGTATTATAGCAACATCCCCCAGGGTGCAAAAAGCAAGTTTTTTAGTTGCAATAATGCGCAATAAAGGGTGCATAGCTACACCCCTTGGGGTTCAATGTTGCACCCTATTCAGTCAGAATCTCAAAGCAAGAAAAGATTCGTATTTGCTGCTGTAAGATTGAATGGTATCTTCACAGTAGGATATTTGTTTTTCATTCACATGATTTAATAAAAACAGCTTGAACTGGTTGTTCATGGCCTTAGTACCGTGTTGCAGTTTTTTTGAGTACCAATGCCAATTCGAACCATTTTTTTCAATGCGTAATGGTTTGGGGGTAACAAACCGTGCTGTGAGATTTAATTGTGTTTTCACAGTAGGATATTTGATTTTGATTCACATGATTTATTTAAAAAAACAGCACGAACTGGTTATTCATGGCCTTACTGTATATACATGTAGTACTGTATTGCAGTTTCTTGAGTGCCAATTCGAACAATTTTTCCAATGCGTAATGGCTTTGGAGTAACAAACCGTACCGGGCCGTGATATTCAATTGTGTTTTTACAGTATTTCTTTTTTATTCTCATGATTTTATTGAAAACAGCGTAAACTGGTTTTTCGTGACCTTCATGTATGTCGTTGTACAGGAAACCGAAAACAATCATACAAACCATGGAGATCTCCATGTACAAACAATCCATTATTTCTTAGTCGAAACCAAAGTCGAAACCAAAGCTGTCCTTTTACCATAACATACTGCATTTACACAACTTATTCTAGTAGTGTGTCATCCATCACGAGAAGCTAACGTGTCTTGTTTATGCCCTTGAAAGGTATCTGTCTAGTGTATTCACTATATATTTTCAGAATCACTTCGTATCTGGGACAGGTATTTCTAGGGTAGTGGGGTGAACATTATTGAAGTTGTTTTTAATAATTCTGTCAACCATCTTGACCTGATTGTCCCACTAGGAAGTGACGTAGCCGTAGGACCAGCCAATGATTTTAGGAGTTGGAGGGGGGGGGGGGGGTTTGGAGGGGGCACCGGTGTTCTTAGGTATATGGTATTCCAGAGATCAAGGTTATGACTGTGATAAAAGCCGATGTCACATTTTGTTCATGTTGCACATTTTCTTTTTTTACTCTCTCTCTCTCTCTCTCTCCTTTTTCCTTCCATTTTTTGTGTCGCCATTTGATGATAGGGGGCGTACCCCGTTGCTCGTCAGTGCTTCCATGGTTCTTGGAACTCACATGAGCTTAATGTTGGCTCATTAACGATACCGGCGCATCATCATCATAATAATAAAATAATACTTCTAGTGGCTACTTGTATAGCGCACAGGCCCACCTTCCGGTGCTCATGTCATTGAGCGAATGATGCATACACAGGTTACACACACAAGCGTATTTGAAGGCGGGGCAAGGGGGCAAATTGCCCCCGGTGACGGGTTTCAGATCAAGAAAAAATGCAGCCATTTGTTGTATGCTCGCAGGTATAAGCCAAGAAGTCTACGATCTCACACGGAAACGAAATAGATATAGAGACATTTCCAGGTATGCCCTTCTAAAATAAAAATGAGCCATTTGGGGGTGATATCGCCCCCCCCCCTCCCCGCCCCCCTCCCCGCCCCCGCCCCCGCCCCCGCCCGCAAACCAGAACCCTCACAACTAGTTTCCTTTGCTGGATAATGTAAATGGACCACAGAAAAGGCAGAAATGTTTCCCCCTCCTTAGGTAAAGGTCTGGATACGCCACCGTACACATGATTTTTCTTTCCGACACCTACTTGTATTTAGTTGAAGTGTGAAAATATAGATCGAGCGTCGAACCTATTAGAAGCGACACTTCGAGCGCTGAATGTAACGAGGCTCATTTCACGGTCCAATTCAAGTTATCTCTTCACTTGCGTCTTCGCACACCAAGCAATTACGCACACATCTCCATTTTTATTGCAATCTATTGCAATTAAGCAAGCCTCAATGAATCACTGACATATCATCACATGGGACTTTGTTTATCTTTGTAAAATGGATCTATGTGGTTGACTCATCACACTCATGCACGCAGACGTAGTTATTTTCGCTTGAACTTTTCGCGCCAAACATGGATTTTTATGTAGAGTAAATTTCCGCCTGGTTTGTATTATATATACGCATCACAATGTGGAGCACCGGGAATGTCAAGTCTGACTGACAGACATGAGGGCTATACAAGAACTCACCATTATTGTGATTATTATGATCAAGCAGAGGAATGCATAGATGACCGATGACCGGGGGTAATAATGTAAAGCGCTTAGAGACTCGGATATTCCCGATGTATTTAGCGCTATATAAGCAATAATATTATTATTATTATTATTAGAGGCGATTATTGATGAAGGAGGCAAGGGATTTTCCCCGCATCGTCGTCAATACATATAGAAAATAATGTACTGAGTGTTATTAGTCTAGCCAAGCTGTGTTTGGAGATGCAGGTATATTGCAGTTGTAAGAGAAGGAGTGATCGACAAAGCAATGGGAATTAGTAACACGAGCCAACTAGTGTTTTGTTTTATTCCCTCAGTTCACCCAATAACTGACTGACATTATGAACATATGAAGAAAGGAGGTATCAGTACAAAGGGAAAAGGGCGAGGAAAAGAGAAGTGATGATTTTAAAAGAATGAGATCAAGAAGAATAGGTTAAAGAAAAAGAAAAATAAATAATAATATAATAATAATAATGATAAAAATAGAGAAAGAGAAAAAGAAAGGGAAGGAAAGAAACAAAAATTAATTTTTAAAACGAAGGCATATATAAGAAAAATGAACAAGATGAAAAACAAGACGAAGTAGGAGAACAAAAAAGAGAGAAGTGGAAAAGAACAAAAGAATGATGATATTAAGAGATGACCAAGGAGATAAGAAAAAGAGAGGAACGCGAGAAAAAAGGACTAAAATGAGCAAAAGCAGATTTGGAAAGAAGAAGAAGAAAAAATGCTTCTAGATTTGTATTCCCACGGAGGTGGGAGTTAAAACCATGACATTTGGATTACAGACCACAAGATGGATGTGGGTACAAAGTCAGGATGATACCTGTAAAGATAATATGCATGGCCCCTGGCAGTCTGAGGTGCCTTATTGCATTATGTAGAACTAAGTGCGACATGTATTATCAATACAAACCATGAACGTGGGTACAAGATATAATTTTGTTGTTTTTCATGTTGATATTAATGGCGCCACCTCTCGCCTACGATTCTCCTTGCACACGTCCTTCACCTTGCGTTTCTTACATACTGCACTAAGGCCTTAACAAATAAAAATGTTGTATTGCCCTTTGCGACCTTTTTTTTTTAACCGTTTTTTAGAAAAACAATGTATTAAAGCATTCAAAACTGAGAAATATCAGCCAAAAGATGGATTTAAAAAAAAAAAAAAAAAAAAAAATGATTTCTGACCGACCGACCTATGTGTTGGCAACTAAAGGGCAATACAACATGTCCCCCCCTTTTTTTTAGGCCCAATCAAGTATTAATAAGCATGCGCCTCAAATGAGAGACATCTTTTTCTTTTCGCACCACACATCATGGCTGCATTGTCGACCTGGTCGCAGAATCTACCCCAGAACAAATCTTAACTTCTTAATCTTTATTCGACTTTCTCGCACTTTAATTCATTTGTTTCTATGATTGTTTACGAACTGTAAAAAGTGTACTTCAGTCATCTCACCAGATTAAGATGAGGTTTGTCTGGACTGAATAATAGATCAAATCGTGTTCTTGGAGATTAATGATCCAATATATAACTCCTTTTCATTTTCAAACGCTGAGATTATCTTATCCTTTCAACCGTGCTACGATGCGCCTCCGCTGTTTTTGCAGACTTTGTCTGGCTGCTTTCAGGCTTGAGCATGTAACACGTCCCCTCTGACCATTCCTCTTGATTTGTCTCTGTTCTCAGAAGTTGGGTCAGTCAACCCTGTGAAAACTGCCATTTGTTGTCAAATACCCCGTGTAATGACACAACATGCCCAACAATACCTTCTTGCATGGGTTTTTTTCCTCCAAAAATTCCACAGGTTTTTACCTTTGCTATTTCTCGATCTTTTGTTTTAATATCAAAGGGGAATGGCGAATGAAAGAAAAGAAACGTAGGGCATCAAGGAACAGGGAATCTGACGTCAAAGTGATGACATTTAAAGTAAGATGTCCTTTCAATAATATTCTAGCTAAGCTATTGTGTCACAACATAAATAGGCTTAGCTAGAATATTTTGAAAGGACGGGGGAGGTGGGGGGGGGGGGGGGGGGGAGGGGGTGTATGGAAACAAGTGTTTATCTGCTGTATCTCAATTTCAGTTGTTTTTCATATGTGTTATGGTTTGATTTCTTCTCTCTTATCTACAGTATTAACATAAGCATATCCCGACCTGAATTTCCTTTCCGACGAAAAGGATGTTTTTTTTTTATCTGGGCTTTCTTTCCATTCTTATGTACGTCCAGATAGATCAGGCACCCCATTTCTCTTTCTCATTTCCACTGGCGCAGCGTAAGAGGGCAAGTGCACCATGAGAGGGGGGGGGGATGAAGCCATCAATAGGGGTGGAGATGGGGTGTAGGGCGCCCTATCATCTTTTTTTCAAAGTTCCTTTTCCGTTCTCCCTTTCTTTCTCGCCTCCCCCTCTCTCCTTTTCGGCTGTCCGATTGGGGAGGGTTGATGGGGGGGGGGGGGGGGGGATACCCTTGTATCTTCACTTTTACCATTTTATTTCGTTTAACATTTTTTCCCTCTCCTATTCGACTAGTCGGTATTCATTACCGTTGATAATGGATAGCCCCGCTTAAAAGACCCATTAACATGCCTTAAATATTCTGATACAAAAACAGAATTATGGCGGGGAAACATTTTGGGAGAATGGCTCGTGTCTCTAGTTTAGCTAATCGACATGGTAACTGCATCCTTAGGTTTCAGTGTTTGTGACATTCGAAACTTTGGGGAGAAGAGGATGTTCAGGTGAGAAAAGCTAACGAAAGAGACACATTTTACTTACCGTTGGAAGAGATATTGCATGGAATCTGTAGGGATGAAGACAAACACAATACCATGGAGAAACCAGAAACCAGAGATCGTGGAGATTGTAAAGAACCGGGAGGGGGGGGGGGGGGGGGGAGGAGACGGAGGCATAGGCAGAGAGATAAAGAAGGAGGGTGGCAGACATATCGAGACAGAGATATTGATAGGCTTGCAGACATAATTATAAAGACAGTCTGACATAGAAAATAGGAGTGAACACTGTCTTGTGAGGAATGTGTTGCTGTTTTTGGCAAAGAGTGGTCGGCAGACGCTTTTTGCCGCTGCTTCTACATTTTTGCAACGTGTGTTCAACTCACGATTGCTCATACATTTCTACGTCTCGGCCATTACTACCATCTGTAAAACAGACTATCGTCGCATGTCAGTAATGTATCAAAAGCATGTTACTGAATCCAGAGCATCCGTGAATGTTTGTTGTCATGTGTGTGTCTGTCTCCTGCGCCATATTTATTTCCTGTCTTTGGCACGCACTTCATCAGACCAGGGAGATGCCTTGATCAGACGCACGCTTTCCAAGGTTGTGTGTGAACATGGACTTCTTTGTAGGTCCATGGTGTGACACATGACCCAGTGACAGTTGCTCCGCGCTCAATTTTCCAATTTTCTTCAAGACCAAACACTACACCTTACCCTAACCATTACTGTAAACTTAACTTAGCCCCAACAGTGCTAACCATAACTAGTTTTTGGACGAAATAAAACCCGGAGCAGCTATCGCTAGAGCAAATGGCGGACGACCACTTTGCAAATATCCTTACTATACCCATGCCACACGCTTTTTTTTTGGGGGGGGGGGGATTTTAATTTTTGTTAAACTGAAAACTTATGTTTATTTCATGACTTTGTATTGCATTTGGGAAAAGGGTTTACCAATCTAAAGGAAATTATTAACCACCCCAAAAACAGTTGATGAGATAAAGTTTTGGTTTCATGATTTTAGTAATTTCTTTCACTATTTGAAGGAAAAAAAAGATTTTTGTAATGCTATTATACCGTACCTTTCCTCGAGCTGTGCTCTCTCTCTCTTTCTCTCTCTTTCCTTTCTTTCGATTTAATTGCAGTATATCTCTTCGTCTTTCTCCCCCTCTTTTGTATGCTTCATCTTTTTGCATCTTTGTTTGTATTGTATTAATTTTGTCTTTGATTTTCTCGTCAGCTGCAGTATCGTACTCTTTTTCCATTTCTCTGCTTTCTACGACATCTTTATTGCAATCTTTTTCTTGCCCCTTTTTCCTATACGATCGCCACGTCTTTGACATTTGCTCACATAACTCTTGGGATCGTATAATCCCCTTCTTCATCACGTGTATTTTTTTCCTCTCTCTCTCTCTTCTCTCTCTCTCTTTCTCTCTCTCTCTTCTCTCTCTCTTCTCTCTCTCATCACTTCTCTTCTCTTTTCCCCATCTCTCACTTCTTGTATGTTGTATTTGACTTCAATCTTAGTCTCATCTACTATATTAATTTGTCCACATTCAGTCTTCCTTCCCTCTTTGCTCCCCCATCTCTCTCTCTCTCTCTCTCTCCCCTTCTCTCTCTCTCTCTCTCTCTCTCTCTCTTTCACTCTCTCTCTCTTATATCCCTCTTTCTTATATCCCTCTTTCTATTCTTTCCCCTAGCTTTGACATTTGCTCATATAACTCTAGGGATCACAAGCTTCACGTAAACACCAAACGAACAGAGACGTCAAATTGAAAAGACGTGCTATGGTTCTTGTATCCTAATACTTTTCTCCAGAAATCCAAAGTGGTGTGCTTTAGATTAGCAGATGCGGATTTTGGGGAGCATGGGGCAACTGGCGAGTGACCCCCCTTATTAAAAACAGCAGACAGGAGAATACTGTCACTTTGTAGGGGCCTGGAGCATCTCCTGAGACGGATATGTGTATGACGATTGTATTACTACTAGTAATGTATCACGTTATTTCTATATTGTGCACACATCACACAAAATGTGCACCATTAACATGATTAGTGCGTACTTTTCGGAGTCGTGCCCCTATACCCCTATTCTACAAAATCCCGGATGTGCCCCTAGCTCTAGGAGCTTATTGGAGTAGCCTATATGACTTGTGGAAGTCATGTATCCATCCCAGGTGAAATGGTTATGGTTTTGATGTCACAAGAATGCCCTGAGGAGCTGATAGTGTTGCATGAGACTGTAACATGTTTAAGCACGTGATGCGTTTCAAACAGCGATTTCACTGTTGAATATTTAATAAGCATTTACTCAGAGATAACGTTACGTATTGGTCGGTCATAAACACTATGGAAACCAATCTGTCTCGAAACAATTAGGAAATGTTCATTGTGTAACACGTACGAATGGGCTTATATAGTGAGTTGTTTAAATATTTTAAATTTAACATTAAAAATGATAAGAAACCTATTTAGTCTGGCTGTAAGTCACATGCACTACCCACATAAAAAATAGGTATACGGGACTACATACACAAGTGACGTGGGAGTCTAGCTGGTCCAATCTTTCCAGCTATTTCTTGTCATATTTCGAATATAGGGGGGGGGGGGGGCATTTTAAGACACATTTGTCAGGATACCCATTTTCTATTATGATATTCTTCCACAATGACGTTCAAAGAATTAGAAAGGTCACAACATTATTGTTCATCTTTACTAGAACCCGATCTTGTCTTTGACCGTTGACGTGTTAAGGTCATCCTGGACCTTGATTTTGCAGACATCCGTTTGAGACGTTTTAAGGCAATTATTTTAAGATGCAACAACTCAAACCAACTATCCTCTCTATTCTCTTCCTGCTCTATTTATCATAATCTATCATAATTATTTGCGTCACCTTCAGTAGCGTAGATGAAGGGGGCACGTGTTGCCTTCGAATGACGGAGAAAAACGAGAAAATAAGGAAAATGATAAAAAAGAAAAAGAAATGAAGAAATTAGTGGGAATAAATTGAGAAAAGAACCCCTTGCTCAAGTGCGTTATTATTTGTTAGCAGCATTCCGAGTGAGACTGATCCGCCCCCTCCCGCAATATCCTTTCAAAGGCCGGACTCGCGGCTATGTCACTGCCTTTACTTAATTAACCGAGGGTAGCCTCATCAGTATTAAAGACGCAACGTAGTGGGCTCTCCTGGGAAATTTGACACCATTCGGGTGTTTACCCGAATGTCAATCACAAGGATTAGCTTTCAGTTCTATGACCAACATGCCCTTTATGTAATGCTCTGCTTTTCCCCCAATCGCTCTTTATTGAAAATCAATTATCTTACATTTCCTCGCCCGAAGAATATTTATCGATGGGACAACGGGTTTGCTCTGTAAGTCCATGCTCTGTACAAGACTTGTACACCCATAAATGGTATTTCCACCAAGACTGGTGTCACTGAATTATGACCTACTGCACATAGAAAGTGACGACCATTTCCCTTCAATAGGGACTTTTAGATTTGCGTGGACTGATACGTGGGAGTGACCGCATGCGTGTTCCCAAATATCTCCGGCTCGTAAAAAAGACAAAAATATACCCGTATTGACTTAATACACACCTGACTTTTGCTTAAAGGGGGGGGGGGGGGGGGGGGTGCTGAAAAGGCTCGTATAACAAAATAAAACAAGATCTACCCATATTGACTTTACACACCGGAATTATGCTGAAGGGGGGGGGGGGGGTGCTGGGAACACGCATATGTGTACCCTAAATAACACTGAGTGGGGGGGGGGGGGGGGGGGGGGGGGCTAAATTGTCAATGTAGTCGCGCGAGTTCGAACCCGTCCCCTGCTTTAAACTCCGGTGACTTATATCCACTAGACCAGGCCTTCTCAGCGGCTGTTCCAAAAAAAACAATACAAAATAAATACAAATTAAAAAATAAAATTTAAGAAAGAAAAAAAAAAAAAATTATATTCTAAAATTAAAAAAACTCAGCAAAATCAAAAAGTCGCAGTCGAAGTTGAGCCTAAAATGTAAGCAAGCCGTTTTGTTTGTTTGATTTTCACTTCATTTTGACAATTTCCGTGTTTATTGCACCAAAATAACTACATATAAATTAACTTCCAGTGTAGATTTTAGCAAGGAATTGTACTAATTATTTCACATCAATATGAAATTATGATTGATGTTTTATGGAACAAAAATGTGTTAAAAATGCCACATCTGGGCCTTAAAAAAGCCCTAAAATCCACTAGCTTCCGCGGGCTTCGCCACCTGGACCGCACCCGGTATCGGCTCGGTCGCTACGCTCCCTTGCAACACAGTCACCAAACATACAGGTTGGCACTTCAACCTCAAATTTTTTTTGTTTTGGCGATTCTAATAAACTAGTTGAGAAGGCCTGCACTAGACCAAGACGCTTGATGCCTATCGGCTACGACACTTTCCATTACGTCGGTCTGTAATTGCATGTAAGTATAGTTCTTAATTTTCTTTTATTTGATTCCTCAAAACACGCGTGTACCAAAACCTCTTTGTAGTACACAATCTCTTTATTTTAGCCAGGCATTTTTCTAACATTTATGCCACAAGCCTTCCACGGAATCACCTGTTCGATAAAACCATGGATAATGCGTGGACTCGATGCCAATTATCTTCGTCGCGGCTTTCATTTGATCTTTTCTCAACGAGATTTGTTTACCTGGGTTCTTAAAAGTTCTTAGTACAATGTATTAACAGTGAGTACCATTAGCAAACTCACATGTCTGTTTATATCAGCCCAAAGTTAGCAGCATATTTCCTTTCAGGTATAGTCGATTTTCTTTTACATAACCTCCTTGAAGTATTCCATATTGGGCAAATTAATCTCTCTGTGTATTTCATGGAGCGCCTTGAAAAATGTATTTTTGTGTGAAATTTACAGTGGAGTGACATATACTTTTATACAAATGGCTTAAACGCAGATTCAGGGACAGGCAGTGAGATTGACAAAAACAATGAAATCGATTTTATGTCAGAGTTACAGGGCACAACCGAGCCAGTCGTGACCCTTTTAAGAATACCATACTTTTTGTCTATACTGTGCCCAGTCTTTTGCAATTTCTTGGTCCCGCCCTTGCGTATGTCCATACCAGTTTTTATCTTGATGCAATTACCCATGTCTGAACATGTTCTCTTCAATAAGGGGAGTGTTTTGTCATTTTTGTCTCGCCTGCGTAGCAAAAAGCGAGACATAGGCGCCGCTTTTCCGGTGACGGCGGCGACGGCGGCGACGGCGGCGGCGGCGACGGCGACGGCGTCAACATCAAAAACTTAACCTAAGGTTAAGTTTTTGAATTTTTGATATAATTTTTAAAGTATAGGTTCTTAGTCAATGAAACTTGGATTATAGGGTAATCAAGTATCCCCAATCATGTGAGTAGAATTTCAGATCACAAAGTCAAGGTCAAAGGTCATTTCAGGTCAACAGACTTGGACTATGTTGTAGCATCATCATCGAAAACTTAACCTAAGGTTAAGTTTTTGAATTTTTGATATAATTTTTAAAGTATAAGTTCTGAGTCAATGAAACTTGGACTATAGGGTAATCAAGTATCCCCAATCATGTGAGTAGAATTTCAGATCACAAAGTCAAGGTCAAAGGTCATTTCAGGTCAACAGACTTGGACTATGTTGTGGCATCATCATCAAGATTTTCAAAATGCTTCCTTATTTTTCAACCGATTTTGATTCTGATTGTTTCATATGATAGGGCTAGGAGGGGGATTTAAAACTTGTACACAGAATCGTGAAATTCATTATCTATGCTAATTTATGCAAATTTATTTGAAATCACAAAAAATGCTTCTTCTCCTTCATTTCTCGACCGATTTTGATTTGGTTTGCTTTATCTGGTAGAGCTAACTTTGGTACACTAAACTTCTACACCGAATTTTGAAATTGTTCTCCATTAATTAATAATGGTAATTTATGCAAATTTTTTCCAAAAATAACAAAAATTGCTTCTTCTCCCTCATTTCTTGACCGATTTTGATTTGGTTTGCCTTATCTGGTAGAGCTAAATTTGGAACACTAAACTTCTACACAGAATTTTGAGATTTTACTCCCATTGATTAATTATGATAATAATGCAAATTTATTCCAAAAATAATTTAAAAATCACAAAAAATGCTTCTTCTCCTTCATATTTCGACCGATTTTGATTTGGTTTGCTTTATATCGTAGAGCTAACTTTGGTACACTAAAGGTCTACACAGAATTTTGAAATTGTTCTCCATTAATTAATTATGGTAATTTATGCAAATTTATTCCAAATATAACAAAAATTGCTTCTTCTCCCTCATTTCTTGACCGATTTTGATTTGGTTTGCCTTATCTGGTAGAGCTAAATTTGGAACACTAAACTTCTACACAGAATTTTGAGATTTTGCTCCATTGATTATTTATGGTACTTTATGCAAATGAAATGAAATTATGTCCCTTCCAGGGCATCACATTTTTATTTTTTGACCAGTTCAAAAGTGTACCACGATATTTGTTGTTGCGAGATGCGGATGAGCACTACAATGTACGTCATTGACGTTCTGGTTTATCATATTGAATTGCGTTATGCAGGCGAGACCGCCTTGTTTCGAAACTTTCAGAACAAGACGATACATTCGCTGGACACAAGTAAACTATAAAGTATTTCCAACATGATAATACAAGCGCGATATCACATCGTATACTGCAACGTTTAGTTGGGGTAGCTCACTGGAAAAGAAAAAATGGTATAGAATCGTCATTATACAAAAAAAAATAGATTTAACAAAATAAGTAAAAAGATAAAAGGGAGAACACATTAAAACACCGGAGATGGAGGTCATTTGATACGGATACACTGGCAAAGGCTCAAATGTCAGAGATACTTTTTGTGCTTTGGGTATTCTACCGTGGAAAAGTAGGAACACGGCCATGTAGAAACACCAGAGTCAATAAAGAGTTTTCGGATTAGGCCATCAGTACAATGTTAACACACCCCTTTCTTGTTTGCGTGTCTCGAGTAGCCTGGTACTTGTAGATTCTTGACTATTATGATCATTTACGGCATACATAAAAGAGACTTTAGCATGGTCCATTTAAGATCGAGACTTCCCTATTTGAATCTTTACAGAGGAGTACCTCGTTTTCTACGATCGACTAGTTTTTATTGTCTCTTTTGAAGGGCCGTTGTCGGCTTGGTACGATATTTGTTGGTCCTAGCCATCATGATCTATTCCTAACGATCTGTTATTAGGACGGCGACGCTGGCTACATAACGCATTTATGGTTCATAGCTGTGCTGCATCTTACACAAATCGGGATAAGGTGAGTTTTGCCATCTTAAGTATTGCATGAAGAAGGTCACAGAATATCTTAAAGGCATTGTTTAACAATTTGTCCAGTTTCACAAATCTGAGATGCATGGCCCAACGTGTTATCAGTGTCTATGATATGGTGTAATATTAAAGCCCTAAAAAAAGTTCTTCAAAAACTGAGTAAAAATCTTTGAGTGACCGGTTTTACCATTCTCATTTTCCCCTATAGACTGTAGTGTTATAACAAAACTGTTCAAAACAGTGTGGAAAACGGTTTATGAAATTTCGAATTCCAATCATAAATATCTTGATAATCAAACGTGCGATTGGCTTGTAAAAAGTCATGGGATTCATTTCTGACCTAATATAAAAAGGTTTATAATTATGATTGCAGCATGAGCTAAATCTAGGATTTTGTTTAGAATCAGAGGCAAAGTTACATGTACCTAAAACCTTTAATTTTGTTAACGTTGGTACCTGTAGCGTACATTCAGAAAGAAAAGGTAAACATTTGCTTCTCTACGCAGTATAGATCTGGAGGGAAAAGAGATTCCACAGTGTTGTAAAGTTTATTATTGTCGCGTGAGAAAGAGGTTTTATGTTCCGTATTATGACGTATACGACAGTAGTGTTTACACATGGTTGTACATTAATGTATGCACAGTATCATAGTATACATCATGTACATATTTGTGTTTCTGTCGTTGGAAAGTATAATAGATATAGGGAAATGAAAAATGAGTTAAGGAATAAATTAATTTGTACTTTGAAGACCTGGGTTCTTTAAATATTTATTTATTTACATTATTTTAAGGAAGGGGGTCGTATGTTTGCCATGTTTTTATACGTATTGCGATCTTTAGGAAGGACCCTGAATTTTAACGTTTCAATTCTCTTCATAATTATTATTTATAATCATATTATAATAATACTACAAATAACAAACAAGTGTTCATTGATTACGTACAACTATAAACTATTGATCAGTTAGGAACTCACGTGGCGCATGACTCCAGTTTGGCGTTTTTCAGCAGTGGTTTGAAATTTAACGTATTTAACAAATTTAACCCATTCAATCTTGAAGTGAACCCGTTCCGTCGTAAAGAAAAATAATAACTTTGCGTTCGATGTATTATTACTGAAGTGATATATATCACCCGTGCCTGATTCGTTTGGAATGATGCACCGTGTTTCGGTGCGTGTATAACCTGCGGCAAACTTCCCCCTTCTTTTCGAATGAAAATTATATCATCAGGCTATGCGAGTAAACATGACTACGTAGGCCTATTTCTTTCTTTCTTTCTTTCTGTTCCTCAAATTAAATTCCCCCATTATCTCGAGGCTATACAAGCATATTGTATGCATCAGTAGGTCTACTGTATCACGATGATTATGTTGGAGTGGTTTTTGTTTTGTTAGGTTTTGCACTTCGTCTTATTTTTTCTTCTTCAGAAAACCATGGTTAAATGTATAATGTATTGATGTATTATTGTGATGTATCTCTGCGCGATTCTTATGACGCCTTCTTTTACTGTCACGTGATCAGATTACTGCATGCACATGGCGTGCTGCGTGGATGAAATGGGAAATGGCGCCATACTTTGGGTAATAACAAAAAAAAAGTTTGCGTTATAAAACGTCTAGAATCCCTCCCCCCCCCCGCTTTTTCATTTCAAGATTGTAAATCACTACTCGTCCTACTGTAAGGATCAATGATTAATCCACATTTTGAGACATCATGCTTTCCCTACAGTTGGTTGTAAAGTTCGAATTCGGAAGCCACCGAATCTTGCTGAACATCACAAACGATTAATAACGCTTCACATAGATATGGGTACGCAGGACTAAAAAAACAACCTGTTGCATCATAATAAGGTTAGTGCAAAACCGTATGTGAAATATGAAAGCTTTTCGGGACCAATCCATTTCAATCACTTGAAATTGTAAATGAGGAGAAAGCACAAATAAATATTTGTCGCCTTTCTCGGGATTCCAGACAAGATTCTCTTGAATGTCGGAGTAATGCAATTAGGTGCATATCGATTGCAGGCTATAAAGTCATCCAATATGTTTGTATTATGATCAAGTCGCATATCATGAAAGCCATCAATATACAGGTAATAATAATAATACTACTACTAATAACAATAATTACATTTATAGGGCGCTTTATACAGGCGTTTCTATAAGCGCACATAAGGTTCTGTCAATTATTCAACATGTTCAATACCTTAAAAGCAACAAAATAAAATAAAATATTACTAATACAAATTATACAATACAATTGAGTTGAATGGAATTAACTACTTGTGTGCGCCTCCAGTATACTACAACTGATTAAAAAGGTGGGTTTTGAGAAGGGTTTTGAATGATTCAATGGATGGGGCATTATGAATATGGGGTGGGAGTTTGTTACAGAGGGCGGGGGCAATCGGGTTTTTGTTCGTGGGCCGATAATTAATTGCATGGAGGAATATGAACGGAGGGATCGGACAGAAGAGGAGGATCGAAGGGCGACTTGTTCAAGAAGATATTTAGGGTCAAGGTTTTGTCTTATTTTTTATGAAAGAAGTAGGATTTTGAAAGTAATGCGAGAATGGACCGGTAGCCAATGAAGTGAGCGAAGAACAGGTGATATATTATGGTCATATTTCCTACTTAATGTGATCAATCTAGCTGCTGAATTTTGGATGCGCTGGAGATGAGATATATTTAAATTTTTTTTTTTTTTCATTTGCATTTCTTTTGGGAGTTCGTTTGAGTATATCTTATTTTAGTCGATTAATTATTCTCCTATCCCAAGTCTTCATTGTGCAAATTATTCTCGATCACGATTGTTTTTTCTTCGATTAGTTATTTGCAGCTTGTGTCTGATTTTAATGACAGTATGCAACCTTAAATATCTGAAACTGTGTACCAACAAAAGTGCGACCATTTGTTTTAGTTTAACTCCTAGATTAATCTAGGGGCACAACTACTTGTGCTGCTCTCGTGTTAGGGGGTGTATTTTTTTAGAAAGATAAGATTAGATACTTTGTTAATAAAGCTTAATACTCACTATGTAGCATTAGCTCTGAACCTCTAGCCTGCCTCCGAAGCGTAATGAATTATGTTTTACTGTCAAATATTTGGCATCATATAGATAAACTATTCTATTGAGAGATAGGAAGAGCAATCGATTAGTTTAATCACTTCAGACTCGGTACAATTCACTTGCATTGAGAGCATGAATATACAGGACAATTTCATTGAAAAGGGTGCAATCCGATCCGAGGGGCTGTGTGAATACAAAAACATTGTGTTCATTCTCTTTGCATGGGGGAGGGGCTGTATGAAAAAATGTTTCGATCCGTACTTTAGCCCACCTTCCCTCCCCTTCTCAAGGAATCCCCGATTCAACACAGTAAACAAAAACAAAACACTTTTAGTTTTGGTAGCCAATCGTCGTCAATCGTAATGAAATTACAACATTCTGTCATTCGTCTTCATATACCTACGTGCACGTCTGGGGACCTACGATACATTGATAGGTTGACCTAGGTTAAAGAAACACTGACTTTGTTCTCCCGCCCTAATAATTGGGTTAGTCTCCTGGAAAGGTTACATAAATGCCTTGATTTCCACGGGGAAGCGTCACGGTGTTTTGACTAGAAGTGGCTGCATTGCCAATTAAGGTTGCGAACTGGTCATGTGATTAAATAATAAAAGAAACTGTCCAGAATTATAGGGGAAGGATGGTTACGCAGTTTAAAAGGACAAGGTTAGTTGTGTTGATGTCATCAAGAAGATAAAACTATTGGCTCAGTCTTGCCCAGATTCATAAATACCTACAATGAAAAGCACTAAAGCACATCACACGATATTCGTGGAATATAATTGTGCTATTTTGTGTTCCATGAAACATTCTCATACTTAGGTATGGGAATTTGTAAGTTAGCCTAGTTATTTAAGGTACATTTATGTTATCTCCGATCATGTTTTCGAATATGAGGGCAGTGGAAGATCAATTGTCCTCATGGAACATTTCAACTACGACATTAATCCACACCAAAATGACATGCAGAAAAGAAAAAGGAATTTAAAAGCTCGCTTTTGGAACCAAGCTCTTCCAATACGACAGACTGCCTACTAACTAAATCAACTGCATCGGCTTTAAGGCAAACTCAGATAGCAGTTGGCCAGACGGATTTATTTACGAATTCTTTAGTTATTGATCTATCCTTCCATCCAGCCTTCTATGGGTTTTACTCATCACTCCATCCGTTTCTCCATCTATATATATCAATGTTAATCTCATTTCATTCTAGCTATAGAACGCATATCTTGTGACAGACGACCTGTGTATTTGACGGGAACATCTTAATATTTGAGAAATAAATTCCTCAACTGAGCGCGCGTGATTGGACGAATGTTTCTCCAATACACGAACATAGGTAGCTACACAGTTTTAGGCACGCACGCACACTTAACATTCATTTTTGTCCTGTAGATTGAATTATAATGTTTCAGCCCCCCGGATCGGAGAAGTCAGGAACTTATTTTTGGAATACCCACCCACCCTGAACCCCTCGCAAAGAGAAAGGGCATGACCAAAGGTAAATACGAGGAATGAATAAAATGGTGATCATAAATAATTTGGGAGAGCATTGTCTCATAGCGCGAGGAACTAGCACACATGATTTATAGGCTTAGTGTTGGTTAAGGTTACGTTTAAGTTTTGTAATGTGATTTATGTTGGATAACTCTGCTCCTGTCGTGTATTCAAAGCAAATCTGTCAATTAAAACAAAATATTTTTGAAAATGGTCATGAAAAGAATATGCAGACATGTATGAACACCTTGATGGATACTAAGCAGACATAACGACGGCAGATCAGATGATAAAGCTCACGCAAGTTTGGAACATTAATTCATTGGTATTTGGTGATTTTAAAGGCTTAGCATTTTAACATTTATTTTCTTGATGATCGAATAATTTCAAATTATGATAATACTTCGATTCACATTTCAAAAACTAGATACATGTATAGCTTGAAAGATTTAGTCATTGCAAATTTACTCAATGATGTTTAACATCTGCCCCTGACAGATGTATTGTAATGTGTGTTCATACCAGCTTTTACTGAACTGGGTTTCACTATGGTATTTTATTTTGTTTCATTTACATGCCATGGATTGTTTTGCGTACGCAGACACGGCAAATGAATCGGAATACAATTAAAAACTCGCATTGACACATCCTTTCCTTAGTAACCCTTCGAATCATAATTCAGATTGTCGAAATCTTTGTAAATGTCAATATTCATGAAATACCAGGAACACATGACAGGGGGATTAGCTAACGATGGTTAGAGGAATATTCATCATCTTATAAAGGTATGGTGTATGGTAAGGTAAAAGAGCCTACGTCACCTGGATCTCAGGCTAGATATATCATGATAATCATGGATACCATAGCTTCGCATGTCTCAAAATATTCCCCCACCTTCTTCTTGAATGTTGATAATTTCCCAGGTCTTGATCTGAGAGGATTTGTTTTATCCTACTTAACAAACCTCTGCTGAATATCTCCGTATAATCCAACACCCTTGTAATTTCCTGTGCATGATACTATGCTTCAGAGTTTCTACCTTTAATGAATGTTTAATTCGGATGTCTATTTTTCGTCTTCCATTAACGTCATCGAGTTTGTCAAAGCCTAAATGGGAAGGGGCGAATTAACATCGGAGATTTAAACCCCATTGCTCCCTTGCCGAGCTCCTCTATTTATCATGACATTATATCTGGAAAATGGATTGTATGTGTTATGCATTAATCTCACGTATATCATAACATATCATTATTTAGGAAAGGCTTCTGACAGTATTGTTGGTCGTTAGGTCTTTTGATTTATACGTTGCTATTTAATATTGCCCTTTTGTTTTATTAACTGGAAAATAATTATGTTTTTTTTTTCCATCGGCATGTCTAGATCTAAATTATAGGCCTACTATTATTTGTTTAATTTCTTTTTCGAGGAAAGCCTTCTCCTTCAAGTAGAAATGTTTCTCGTTATCCCATCCAATGAATGTCAAAATGATTTATGAGATAATTGCCCCCTCTCTCTGATCTCTCCACGCATCGAATACAAACCATGCTCATGTTACGCCCTCTAGAGAACTCTCGAGATAGTCTCACCCCAGTCGGTCGTTTGCCCCGTTTATATCACTTGCATATAACGATGAGTACTGGTTGTGAGATTGCATTGTGAAAGAAACTATTAAGAAGTTATTAGAGAAGGTTGTTTATGAATTACTGTGCATTGTGGTGTCTGTGAATGATCAACATGAAAAGAAGTCGACCCAATTTTGATGAATAGCAGATCCACTGCACATAATTGGTCAATTGGACTATTGAGGGCGTCTGATATGCCTTCTAGGAACATGCCTTCTATAATATTATCTAAACACAAAGAATAAAAACGTGAACAAAATACGAATATAAAGGAGTAGTTATGTTGGATGCATCGCTTCAGGAATAATGCATTGGTATGGTTTCGAACCTTAGACCTTCTGGATACGAGAACAGTGTTCTGTACCTCTGAGCCGTTAGACCTCGTCATTCACCGTCATCTTGCGTGTTTAAAAAAAAATAGTTTTCATTGTATCTAGGGTTATTTTGTTTAGCCCAAAGACTACCTTTAATCGCACCCAATATATATGCTAAATAACTGCTGATTAATATGCATCATTCACGACGCTTATTTTGGGAACAGATTTCTTTAATGTCTTGTTTGACATGAGTAGACGTCAGTAATAATTGATATTCATAGAAGGAGAACGAAATCTAATCATTCAGTCTGATAAGAATTCGAAATTAAACTCAACATCTCCTTCACATTAATGCAAAGTATTACCACAGTCGTGACGCAGTACTCAAACCGATATTGTTCTCTTGTTGTTCATGAGCATTTCACAAGGTCCCGATCGTATTGCAATTAAGCAAAAACTTCTATACACCCTTTTTTCAAAGTTTATAAAAAAAAAGCAATCCTTGCGAAGTTTTCCAAACGATGTTCGTCTCTTTGATGATTTTGAAGATCTCGAAAGGTCCTAATCGTCTTCCAGTTTCTTGTTGGATTTTTATGATCATCCATTATTAAAGTATAAATTTTCCCCTCGATGTGCTTGTGCTGTAGCATGTAATACTTGTTCAAGGTATTATCCACATATCTGTTGAGTATCACTTCAGGATTCCAGTAAAATTGCAAGGCAGATTCGGTTACGCCCTCAACAGGCTATTATGACTGTGTTGTTGGGGAGTGTTTTCAGACGCCTTTTGAAATCCAAAGATGCCTTTAATAATATTTTATATTATTGAATGGTCCTTAGTTTAGAGGTTGAGTTAGTAACGAAATGTTTATTAATATATCAATTGTTTCTTTCCTTTCTTGTCAGACCTACAGAGCATTGCCAGGATATTCTTGAGGGACGAGTTTCCCCGATGAAGGCGACTACAATATAGAACTTGTGAGTATGAAATACTTATTTCTCAATTCATTATACCGCGCTGTGGGACTCAGCAGTGTTTCGTTTTTTATTTATATTTTCTGATCATTTCAAAATTCTTCATCTCGTAAAGTGCTCGCTACGCTAAATCGCAATCGTATTCATTAACATCACAATGGTCATCATCCTTACCAAATGACGTACAAGCTGTGAAAAGAAGAGGTAATAACGTTGTAAACAAATCGATGAAAAAAAAGCAAAGAGAAAAGGGAGATTCAATAAACTGCATACAATACAGAAAGATTATTATAAGACAGAAGACGAAAACTATGGATCACATTGAATATATCAGCATCTTCATCAGATAACCGCATTGTCATCGTTTATCCCGCCTTGTTCGCCTATGAACAACTTTATCTGGATGTCAACTTCGTCATCCTCATATTCACCAAAATTATACTCACCATCTTCATCGTCGTAAATCATCTCTATTTCATCATCACTACCATCGTCATCACTATCACCATCATCATCATCACCTTCGTCGCTGTCATCAACACCATCATCATTATACAAATCATCATCATCATCACCACCTCCATTCTCATCACCACTCCGTCGTTGCGATCATTGTTCTCGCCGTCACCGTATAATTAAACATCATCATCATCGCCTCCGTGGCCATCTTCCTCAGTCTTAAAATCAGATTATTCCTCCAGCATCATCGTAACCATGGTGGCCGTCGTGTACCTCCTCCGTCACTCCCATCCCTTGATCACTCTCATCCACGCTGTCCCACTGCATGCCGTCTGTGTCTGAATCATGGTGGATCGCACCATTAGCTAATTCAGGCGTTACTTGTCGCAACCTGAAGTAAATGGGTCATAAGATGTAGTCCCAAGGAACTGCTTTGTCTCATCTATTCTTGTCAGAGGAGTTTGATTTGCTCCTCCATATTATCCGAGCTTATTGGGAGTTATACCTTATGTTGAATTATGGTCGCACTTACAAATTCCTGCGGCGTTTAGTCTATGGTTTTGTTCGATGAAAATGAGTGATATATAAAGGGATACTCATGTATATTAAATGCTCGATGTTCTCAGACTTTCTTGCGTTTATTAAGTCGTTGTGTTTTGTTGTTAAAGTCTTCAACCTTAACATTATCAGACAATAGGGATTTTCAATTTACATCACTGATGCTATTTGGATTTACATTCACATGGAGGATTATTTGATGTCATGTACTTAGCGGTGTAATCAACACAGTATCTAGACACATGACATGTAGTATTATTAGGAGCTACAGAGGAGTGTCTGGTTCTGAACGTACTCCCCCTTTAAATTCTCTGTCGGCATAATTATTTAACATTTGTAGAGCTCTGTCGGCAACAGTTGATACATGCTCGGTATATTCTCGGCAAATGTGGTCCCACCCCGTCCTCTCCACACCCCCTCGATTTAGAAGGTCTCGCTACGCCCCTCGACTCGTATCTACCCACAGGAATCAGTATAACATTCATCAGAGTAGCATTACAACATGACCTGGTTCAGTTTATCAGCGCACCTTTCCTTTGACCATCCATTAACTCAGATGTCTGGCCAAATGACAGAAAGCCCTCTGTAGTTGCAGACACCTATCCATATCCTTGGGATAATCTCAATCAAGTTTCCTGTAATGAAACAGTCGATGCATCTTGAGATAGAATCTACAAAAGAAGTATAAGCCATAAGTTACAAATCTAAAGTCTAGATTACTAGAGTATAACAGTCGTTCTCACTTCTCTGCAAGCACGTAGCTATGATTTAATTTTAGGCGGGGGAAGGGGGGGGGGGGAGGGCGGTAGTGCTGAGGACGTTTCATTAAATTAATAGAGAAAGAAGACGATTCGTTGTACCGTTCACGACTCTTAACTCTTAAGCTGCCACCCATACAATGCAACCAGTGCCACAGTGCTAATTCCTATTGTGCCACAGTGCTAATCTCCTGCGTGCCAAGTTAATTTTAAGGTTGGTTCAAGTGCGTGTTATTTAAATCTTTACAAAAAACAAATCGCTGAATTACTCGAGAAAATCCAATCTGACTGTTGTATACAAAGACGCGTAATCCAAAGCCGATAATCTGATGCACGCGATGGTACTTTCAATAGCGCTGCAAAAGCACTCAGCACGGTGCAATGGGCATGAACAATAACTGTTATTACATCTGCTTGCTAGCGCGCACGAAGCACCGTAGCGGTGGCTCGCTAGCATGAACGTGGCTTTCAATCGATAGCACGCTCGCGTGCACATGGCACTATAACAATAGCGCGCTAGCAGTCTCATGGCAGGATAAGAGTTAATCCTTGTCTGGATTAAAAAAAAATGTGTCTATGTCTGCTCCTTTTTCCTCCTACACTGTACGTCCTCTTACTTTTCTCTCTCTTCTCTCTCTCTCTCTCTCTCTCTCTTTTTTTTTTTTTGGGGGGGGGGGGGCGGCGGCGTTTTTTTTAAGACGTGGAGGGGGGGGGGGGGGAGTGTGCGGTGTTTTTTAAAACGAGGGGGGGGGGGGCGAACGCCAAAAAAACACCGGACCTACCGTGTTGGAAATTCTTAAACTGATGCTGGCAGGGGGAAAAGAAAAAAAGCACTGCCTGGTGAAAAAAAAACCTCTCTTTAATTTTAAAAGTCTACGCTTCCCTCTCGCATTTTGGCAATTTTTTTAATGGGTAGACGTTAGTAATGAACCGTCACCTTTTTTTTAAAAGTATACGATAGCCAGGAAACTGTCGAATTGACGGTAAAATATGGAATGCACTTCGTGAAGGCCCAACGTTTCTACATGTAGTATCTCTACAGGTGCAAAGAAGCAAAAAGAGGTGCTCAAATCTTCCACTTTTTCCCCGGCAACTTATAATAGGCAATTTTCGCAATTTCATTGGGGAATTACAATCTGCGGTTCGTGTGCAAAATCGAGAAGATACTATAGTAACAGTTGGATGACCGCTGAGGCCCTGAAATCTAGAACGGGTTTTGGCCAAATCTACGGGCGTTCTCAAAGACGCCCCAAGTGAATCAAGTGCCTCGATACAAACTATTTCATTCATCTGATAATAATAATAGTATTTAAATAGACAGAATCCAATCTGCATACATTAGTTGTTGCCACACTTAATACATGCAGTTTGCATTCTGACTATTGCGAATCCTAGACAGGTGAATGAAATAATTTGTATTGAGGAAGTTCACAAAGACGTATGTATTAAATTTGATTACATTACGAAAATGGCCTATTCCCTTCCACGCAATACAGTACAGACGGGACTACACGACTAGCACAACTTGTCTCGACCAAGCCACAAAACGGCTTTTTATCAAATTTCAACAATTTATCATCAAGTTTTAAAACAATTCATGTTATATCCATATTCATGTTGTTATTGTTCAGAAACAATAATCGAAAGAAAAAACTCACCGAAGAGTCATTCGTGTCAGGGGCGGATCTAGGGGGGTTAGGAGGTTTAATCCCCCCCCCCCCCCTTGGGCTGGCCAAGGTGCTTTCTACCCAATTGAAAACAAATTTTAGTGCTCCCTACCCCCAACTAAGCGAAATATTGGTCGGCGCGATTTTTCAAATGTCAACCTTAACTCCCCCCCCCCCCCCCCGCCCACGCCATAGAGAAAAGCTAGATCCGCCCATTACAATTCGTCATCCTTCGTTATTAGACGACGACATTCTCATCACCATCTTTAGTACAAGCTCGCTGATTGGCTGTTTATTCACTTGGGGCGTCATTGAGAACGCCCGTAAATTTGGTCAAAACCCGTTCTGGATTTCAGTACCTCAGCGATCACCCTGCTGTTACTATAGCAGCTTCTCGATTTTGCACACGAACCGCAGATTCTCTGTCCGCAATGAGCTTGCGTAATACCCCTAATGTTTGTCGAACTGGCAACAACTAATGTATGCAGTTTGGATTCTGTCTATTGAAAATACTATTATCCTTATCAGGTGAATGAAATATTTTGTATCGAGGCACTTCACAAAGACGTATGCATTAAATTTGGTTACATTACGAAAATTGCCTAATGGCATTGCACATGCAATACCTCCGTAGAGATACGTACGCATTCACCGAAAAGCGAAACCACGAATTGTATCGAGGACGGTCTGTGTGCGACGGCCGTAAACCTGAGTGCTCTGCTACCGCGAAGGTCTGTAAGTTGCTGAGCGAAAACTCGCAAATGTGTCTGGCGAAGAAATGTTTTTCTGACACTCTCATTAATTCCGACTCCCAGTACCTTTACGCTTTCAGAAGGACATTAACCCTTCGGCACTCACACAGGGTGACGATTTTTAGTACATGTCTGTACACGCATCATTGCGATATAAACGAATGACCGGTAACTAGGTCGAGCGAGTAATTACTCGGGAAATGTAAAGTCTGTATGCTGTGATGCACACGATTTATTGGTGATTATTATCTCTTGTATTTACGAGGCAATGCTTCTAGCAACTCTTAAATCGTATAATAATTGCTACCTCTTTTATTTCCTAGGATGGATTTTTGTAGGTGCTGTCTGCTTGTCTCTCTGCCCTCATCACCGCCTCTCGCAGCCCTCCTGAAACTCTCCTCACTATATATCTTTCTTGGTCTTTCTCCTTCTCTCTTTCTCTTCAAATCTCTTTTTTTCTCTCTATCTTCCTATCCCCCTCTCTCTCTTTCTCCCTCTCTGTTCCTCTTTAAATCCCTCTCTCTCTCTCTTACTATACCCCATCTATCTCTCTTTTTTATACCCATCTACTCTCTCTCTCTCTTTATCTAGCCTTCTCTTTCTCTCTCTTTATCTAACCTTCTCTTTCTCTCTCCCTCTTTATTCCCCTCTGCCTCCTTCAAATCTCTTCCTCTCTCCCTCTCTCTCTCCTTTGTCACGCCCCCTGTAGGTTTTTAATTGTTCGGTTAAATGTCTACGTCCTCATTCTCTTTTTGAATATATGATTACTCGATATTCTATAATCAATGGTTGCACTCTCTACTGTTTTAATATTTAAATTCGTGTTATAATCGTGAGCAACTTGAAGAGGAAATTTCGATTCTCTAAGGCCGCGTTCATGCTTGATTTTGACGGCCAGAATCAGGCATCTGTTACGTGTTTAGTTTAAAACACGCTTGCGTTCATGCTCACTTTTGTAGAATCACCGAAAAACGGCGATCACGAACGCCGATCGTAAACTCACAAAAAGATGCGTTTACAATTGTAAACGCGTTTAAATGGGGTCAACGCACTGACCTCTAATGGGTCTACGTAGCATGCACAGTGAAGGTCACACAATGCCACACAAGGAGAATTGCCTGGATGAGCCAGAGAAGTAAGCATGAACAGCTACACCGTGGAACTGCGATCACGATGAGCGTTTACGATGAGCGTTTCAGATCGTTCATTCTACCTTCAAAATCAAGCATGAACGCGCCCTAATTATTATTAACCAAAAAAAAACAGGGAACCCTCAAAATATATGACGCAGCAAATCATTAAACGTGCATAAGAGGCGCCATTTCGTTTGCGTTATTTATACCTGCGCCAATAAAGCCTTTGAAGGCAATTCGTGCATGCGTCAGCAACTCAACGCACGCAATTTTCATTTTGCCCTCATATCACTTCTCAAAATACGATATCACTGTCACATTGCGCATCAGAGACTACACCTTACATCATCGGCGCCGTCCTGTGTCAGGAAAACAAAATGACACCTTTGTGTGTAACGCGCATTACAAAATCTCATTACGCCATTATCGACCTGCATCGACCCAATAAAAATAGACGACACCGCAAGCTATCATCATATCGATTCTTTAACCGAAATGAATCCACAGTTTATCTAAGCATGGAATCTTCAGAATACTCTCCAATCCATCTGCTTCTGTTTCTTTTTTGGACAGATTCTTGGAAACAAAATCCGCGCTTGATTTTCCACAAACGCATTGTTCTCGATCTGTTATCCTGTAATCTTGTGATCAATACAGCGTGATGCTGTTACCGATATCCATGTGAATGTTTGAAATCGCTTCGGGATACATTTAGACCATTTAGCCAACATTTCTACTTACATTTCAAAGACAAAAATATCAATCTAGTTTTATTTCTCAATTACGAACCAAAATATGAGGAATATGCTGTTTATATTAAAAATGAAACGCTATCACGGCATTTACATTTGTCGGCTATTATTTCTGAGATTAAATCCAAGAAAACGAGGCAACTTCAATACATAATGGGTAACATACGGGCTCACACGCTCTCGCCCTGAACGCCCTCGACCCGAACGCCCTCGACCTAGTCGTTGGAATAAAGTCAATGCCACAGTCGACTGGATAAACGTGGGGGCAACCGAGCGTGATATAAGTCTCAAGGTCTAACGTGCGTTAATAATCAGTGGGACATTACCCTAACATTCAGGCAGAACGTTGCAATGCAAGGCATAAAATGCATGGGGAAGTCACATAATTTTTAAATTCTTCTTTCGTGTCCACCATCTGTGCTTAAATGTTCTGCCAGGCTTTTGCGTACTGAAGAGCCTTCTCATTTACTGCCACTAGGTCTTCCAGGCAGCATTGGTCATCTATGAGTGGGCATCTTAATGCACGGATGTTCCACACTCGCAGTCGGTGTCTGTGTCATCTGTGTATCCCCATTTATGCATATATAATGCTGTTTCAAAAGCTTGCAATTTTTTCTAGTAATGATATCACTCAAGGAATTTTAAGATAATTGAGCAACGGCATTTTTTTGTTCCCGAAAATATATACCAGCAGCAGGCTGTCTTTCCCTATGCCTTCCATATCGAAGTTCTGCCTTACATTGAACGATGAGGGCTCTCTATTCACTGTGTGTTATTCGCAGATTTTAAACTACAATTATCTGGCTATTTTCGATGTCATTAATGAGGCTCTTTAATTTCACTCAGCCATTATCGTGCATACAATTCTCGCTACCCCAAATAGCGATTCTGCCGAGATCCGGGGAAAATCCTGAAAACGCGCATTGCATTATGGGATAGCTTTTCGACATTACAGCTTCCTGTGCAGGCGCTATATTACTAGGCGCGATAGCGCAAACGTAAAACGCCGTCGCCACACAACGTGTATGCACCGAATATGTCGTCTGCTCGGTCTTGTTTTTTTTTCGCAAATATTTCAACGTTTATTTGAACATTTCATTCGTTGTTTTTTGCGTCTTTTGACATCAGTGACGATGGTTTTCTTTTGTGAGGCTGCACAGTGTTGGGCTCATGATTCCAAGCGTAAGAACCCTGAAAAATGGGGGTGGATGAAGCTAGCGCCAGCGGGATGGGACTCTATACCGGAAGTTGTAGTGACGACCCGAGAGAGTGAAAATTACCTCGTCTCGCGAATTTCGAGATTTTCGTACCTATTTAGGGTAGCGAGAATTGAATTTACCCTTCTATGTAGTAGAAATTAAACAGTCATAAAACCTGAGCTCCTATCATTTATTCTTCTTCTTCATACTTCCCTCTTAAAAAAAAGAAGAAATAATCATGATAATAGTTGCGTACGTGTATAGCTCTCATGATAAATGCTCGTTTAAATTCCCATCCTCTTGTGTAATGAGCAGGAAATCTGTTTGATATTGTAACACACAGGCTCTTAAGATGCGATAATCCGTGCATACACTAGATTCTGTTACCCTTTAGATTTCCCTCTCGCATCTGTATTAATTACACGAACTTAAAGGTTTTTAAGATTGTATCGAGTTTCTCTTACAAGCCTAAGAGCGTCATACTGTAGTTATGTCTACACGAGACCGCCGTACATGTAGTTTTAAACTTTAAGTCTGCGAAGCCTCGAAGTTATACCCATGACCAGTAACATACGTGATCGAAACAACGATCATCAAAGATAATAAAAGCCGTGAAAGCAATCGTTTCAACTACAAGCTGGCGTTAGCTCGAAGTTGGTAGTTTCCTAAAGTTATGAAACCACGAGTGTGTCCGCACGATCCCTATCTACAAGATGACATCGAAGTTTAAAACGACGACCTAAACTTAAAGATAATGGACTGCCGTGTAAACCTAACGAAAGTCCTACCGCCGTGTTTCCCACTTACCCAAATGTAGAATCTATTATACAGACATATCTAATCCATTAGGAACGAAAACGAACAAGGCGAGTGTATGGGGATTCCAAGAAAACGAAAAATAAAAACTGTTATGACTACTTAGGGCCTAAGGGGGCCAAGACAGTGGGGAGCAAACACGCGTCTGTGAGCAGTCGATATCTTTATTATTTTGTTTCTTGTGATGAAATTAATCAAATTATGGTGTCGGATTTAGGGTTACATGATATATGACCACTTCAGATGGAACCCACCCCTCATCCCTCTCCTTTCTCTCTTTCTCTCTCTCTCTCTCTCTCTGTCTCTCTCTGTCTCCCTGTCTCTCTTTCTTGGATCTTTACATTTACATGGACTACTTGTAAGCAATACAAAGCTACATGTAGTAGTCTAGACAAACGGGGCTCATTAAAGCATTCTCGGCAATTAATGATTGTTCGTTACATCCTAAGACAATGCGGTCCCTCATTAGCGATTAATTCCTGATCATTAAGTAGAATGAAGGGGATGCATTTAGATACAGTGTGGACTTGACCTATATCATGAGATAATGAGGCGCCATATACAATCAGGTTTAGATGTGGCAAATGCATTGCCTGGCATAACTTATTCCGTTGCCTAATTAACATGCCATTTTCCATCGCATGGTATATACTTGTACAATTATGAACCAATTATAGTTGTTGTAAATCATTACTCTGACATAGGATCCGGAATAATAGTGACTTTTAGATTTGCACGTCGACGTAGTGGACTGCTACGTGTGTCAGTGTGACGTCCTTTTAAGTGCAAATCTGAAAGTCCCTAATAGTCCTTTATATGGGAGACCCTTGTACTAGTTTGAATACACTTAAAGAGAGAACGATCTTAATACAGGGATCCGCACAGGGCAAGGATTCGAATTCCAGATTCAAATTCAAGTGAATGTAACCCTTCATCACTACAGTTCAAGATTTTTCTTGCACAAGTTTGTTTGTGAAGTCATGACAGTGGTGTAGTACGGGAGGGGGGGGGGGGGGGGTGGCCCATCCCCTTAAACAACTATGAATCCCTTAATTTCATCAGCTACCTATAAGTGTACCACTATTGTGTTTGCCAAATAATATCTTTTTTTTGTGTAAATAATTTACTAACGCCATTTTTTCCTTCTAATTATAAGCATATGGAAATGTGATACCGGTGTTATTTGATCATTTTGTGAGAAAATGAGAGCATTCAGCACAGATTTCTTGAGTTCAACATACCGTGCACAGTCATGATATGAAGAGCTTGATTCCAAAAGGAGCTAAATCCATATTTTATCAAAATGGAGTTATTTGTCTTAAAATAATGTTATCCTACATGTGGACAAAATGCACTATATCACATTCGAAAATTTCACCAGGAAGTATGAAAAAATTTAGGTACAATATCATGTTTCATTCCAAAAGGAGCTAAATCCAAATCGGTTTCATTCCAAAAGGAGCTAAATTCACTTTGGGTACTTCTGAGGAAATCACCTTTTTTATTTCTCCACTTTCCCTTTAGCAGTGTACCTTCATGTTGTTATATATGTTAAAGGTGTCGCCCTGGACCAATAATATATGATAAGAAAAAAAATCTACCAGTTATTTGTGATTTTTACTAAATTTTTAGATTTTGTGGATTTAGCTCCTTTTGGAATGAAACATGGATTTAGCTCCTTTTGGAATGAAACGGATTTAGCTCCTTTTGGAATGAAAATGTGATATGTTGTTTACTTTCTTTTCAAAAGGTGTTTTTAGTTGCGATTTCACTATTATTATTTAAAAGGAAAGGTTTGCTACTAAATTTGAATACATTTCAGTGAATTTATTGAGAAAATATGAAATTTTCCAGGTACAATATCATGTTTCATTCCAAAAGGAGCTAAATCCACGAAAACAAAAATTCTAAAAATTTAGTAAAAATCAGGGAAAACTGGTATATTTTTTCTTATCATATATTATTGGTCCAGGGTGACACCTTTAAAATATATAACAACATTAAGGTCCATGGCTAAAGGGAAAGTGGAGAAATAAAAAAAGGTGATTTACTCAGAAGTACCCAAAGTGGATTTAGCTCCTTTTGGAATGAAACTCTTCATATATGGAGATCGTTTGCGTGAGAAGGCAAATATATGGGGGATGAAGCGCGCGATACGGGTTCTCTCGGGAAATTACAAAGAATTGTGACAATGAAGATATAACAACTTACGTGACATGATAAGGGGTCTCCTTTTCCCTTTTCGTCTACATCACATCTTCAACTACCCTCAGCTTCTTCCTCCGGTTCCTCGTTCTTTATTTCCATCATCCTCTTCATTCGTTGGTAGATCGTCTTGGGATTGGTATATCAATCAATGCTCTTACAGAGATGAGCTGTGTGCCGGAGTCGAGATATCATTTTCACTTTCTTCAACTCTTAGAGAAAAGTAGCTGGTATCGGGGGGGGGGGGGGACATGAAGTCAATGATTTTTTTTTCACTGTTCACTTAGTCGATTCCTTGCAGAATGACTGTTGCACGGAAAGGAAAACAAAAAGGATGATGAGCCGAGATATCATTTTCACAGTTTCTTTAACTCTTGGGGAAATGTAGCTGGAATCGTGGGGGGGGGGGGGGGGGGGGGGGATTGATATTTAGTCAGGGAATCAAATTAAACTCTGTTAATTCATGGCGGTTTAAGCATTGCACGAACAAAGCAGAGTATATGATGAGCTGTGAGCCTGACAAGAGATCACTTTCTTGTTCTCGGGGGGGGGGGGGGGGAATAGATTATTCAAGAATTCCATTGATTCTGTTGATTGTGGCAATTCCTGGCAGAAGAAGGGTTAAATGAGAAAGTGAAAATCAACTTGATGGTTAGCTGTGTCTCAGAAGACAAGAGATATCATTTACACATTCTTTGATTCTTGGAAAAATCTAACAGAATTCGGCGATTGCAAGTCCTAGCAGAAGAGTTGTTACATGCAGGATGGAGGATACGAGCTGTGTGCCAAATGCAAAAATATAATTATAATTTCTTTAGCTCTTTGAGCAATTTATCGCAAATCTGGGGAGGGGGATTAGGAGTCAAGAAATTGATACATTTCTGCTTGATTCTATCGATACTTGGGAAAACAAGCGTTGTAAGAAGAGAGAGGACAACAAAAGATAACAATCTAAGTGCGAAAATATCATTTACAATTCCTTCGACTGTGGAGGGAATGACTGGAATCCTTAAGGGATGCAGATTTTGTTGTAAGATTTAGATTTTCTCTTAAAATATTCCTTCAATATGGAGCAGCAGAGCGCAGTAATATTCAAAGGAAAGGTGGCGGTAAGCTGTATGCCAGAGAAGGATTATATCATTTACAATTTCATATGTAGGACGTATCCTAGGTAAACTGACTGGAACGAAGGAGCGGAAGGGAACATATTTTTGTTATAAATTGATTTTCCCCGCTGGACCATGTTTACTATAGAACAGCACAAATAAAAGACATAAAATTCAATATTGGAAGGAAAGAGGGTTGTACAAACCTCTGTGCTAGGCGAGAGGTATCATTTACACTTTCTTGAACCTTTTGGAAATCTAGCCGGCATTGTATGAAGTGGGTCATGCATATTTTGTTAAAAAGATTTTCCCCTTCGAGAATTCGTTCAACATCATAGATGCGTAAAATTGAAAAAGATAAAATCATACTTAACTCTAGGGGAAACAAAATCCTACTCGAAAAGGGCACATGTGTTAAGGAGGAGGAAGGATTATGCATAGTTTTATCAAAAGACTGATTTATTCCGGAATCTGTTCAATATAGAGCACCATATATACGTGAAATTGGAAAGGGAGAGAGCGATAAACTGTCTATTCTGCTAGCTTAGTCGAGATATATCAACATATCACTTTTACTTCGTTTAACTCCAGCAGAAATCTTGCCTGTATCAACAAAAACGAAATGGTGGGGCTAGTGTTATCAACATTTTCATACATATTACTTTTGCCCTTCACGTGACGAGTTCATTTAAGACCCCAAAATATATCAAAGACGTGCCATTTGAAGTGAGGAGGGCGATGAACCATCTGCCAGACAAGAGATGTACTCATGATAATTACACCTTCTTGTCTTTGAGGATACCAGGACTGACAGAAGGGGCACATGCTTTAGACGAAAAGACTGGTCTTTTCATTTCCTGTTGATGTGTCTAAATTTCCGATTCAATGTTGTAGAAAGCGTGAAATTAGGATGGGGATAGTGGATTTTGCGCCAGCGGAGAGTCGTTGACTTTTGTAAAGTAAAGTAGGTTGAGTCGAACTGGTTCACCATTTGCCGTCACATTTTTTTCTCGGTCTGTTCATTATTTACAAAATCATGACATGTAGGGAAACGGAAGTGTTTGCAATTTGACATGCATATTTGAATGATATTGTGAAACACTGTGGGAGTGATACTCTTCATTATAGGAGGGACATTTTTACGTTTAGTTACAATGTAAAAGCATACTCTGTTGCACGTGTTGCTCCAGAATTGATTAGCTCTTTCCTGACATGCCGTATATTATTATCGACGAAAAGCACATTTTTCCCTTTAAAAAGACATTTGGATTTGTCATTTGAACAATACGGTAGTCTCTTTCCGATAGTGTTTCATATACTTTCATTATCTGTAAATCGTTCTCTTATCTAGCTCATGTCTGACAGCTCTTTTGCCAACATACAATATTTTCTGTGGTATTTTCCCTCCTGAAAAAAAAGGAATCCCTCGTATCGATTCCCCGTGTTTAAACCACAAAGATTCTTTGGGTAGAAAGCAGGCCTTCCCTTCACCGAACCAATCAATGCTTAGAGTCTTTAGGGAGGATTCTAATGCACATCGGCCTTCTCCCACTCTCTCTCCCCATCATGTTGCTAACCACATTGTTAATCAAACTCTTGACTGTTCATCATCAGCGATCAGATGGGACGGGTTGCTTGTGCTTTACCGCTTAATTCCTCTTTCCTTGGGGGGGGGGGGGGGGGGGATAGACCCCAGGGAAGTATTATCATGTGGGAATGCTCTATGGTCTCAAATGATTTACGAATTCAGGGACGAAGATGATGGCTATACCGATAAAATATTTCCTATTACTCTTTAGGGGAATTGAGATTCTTAAATACAACCCCGAGGAGGAGGAGGAGGAGGAGGAAGAGAAGGAGAAGAAGAAGGAGAAGAAGAAGGAGAAGGAGAAGAAGAAGGAGAAGAAGAAGAAGAAGAAGACAAAGAAGTAAAACAAATAAGAAGAAGTAGAAGAAGAAGAAGAAGAAGAAGAAGAAGAAGAAGTAGAAGTAGAAGTAGAAGTAGAAGTAGAAGAAGAAGAAAAAGAAGAAGGAAAAGAAGCGGAAGAGGAAAAAGAAGAGGAAGAAGAAGTACACCAAGAAGAAGGAGCAGGAATAGAAGGAGGAGGAGGAGGAGGAGGAGGAGGAGGAGGATCAATCCAAAGATCCGGATACATTCACATCTCCATTAGATAACAGACACGATTCCCATCAATCATTTAACCTTATGGCGGATACTCTTATAGAATTGATTTACATTTATTTTCAAATAAGTATCACCTCTCCATTTCGTCCTTTACCTTGCCGCTCCGATTCCTAATAATTGATTTATAATCTAAGAATCGCGCACTGCACCTGTTCAAGATTTAGTCAAGGATTTATGTCATCTGGTTTGGGACGTGGAGTATGACATTGTATGTTACATGGACATTTAGCTACAACCTTCCACACGCCCCCAAATATCGATTTCTTACTATAGGTATGTCGTATTTGATGTGGGCTTCTTTCAATAAAATTAATTTCTAACAAATCCTCTTTGATCTATAAACTGACTGATGCTAAATTCAAAGGTGAGGTTGAGAGCTGGTCATTCGATTGCAAAAATAAAAGAAGCTTTTTAAAAATAACGGGGGGAAGGTTGATGATGACATATTGAATACAAATATAGTGTGTGTTTTGAGGATTTATAATCATACAAATCAAAATGTTAACAAATTGGCCCAATATTGATGAAAATCCCTGTAACAGTGAATATACACGGATTGATATGGGTATATGATACAACAAAAACACGCTGGGACAACATTTGGTTGAAAGTTTCAACCAAAAAAACAACAACATTATATTTGAATTATGAATGCATATGTATCTTAAATTTGTTCATGTTATAATTTATGTCTTCGTTGATACTCATGATAATCTTTCACACAGGAATGCTGATGATAAATGATAATGAGAAGGTTCACAAATTATAAATAACCTGTACACAAATCAACGTTCGCTTTAAAGCTACTATGTCCCACTTGCAGGCCTCCCCCCCCCCAACAAAATTAATGAAGTCAGTCAGTCACTAAATAGGGTCTGACAGTGAAATCTAGAAAGAAAATGGGTTTCCTTGCATATTACTGGGACATTGCTAACGTTTAAATATCACAGATAAGACATACGTGACATATTTATAGGTCCTGCAAAGTTCTAAAAAAAAAAAAAAAAATGGTTTTTACTGCAACAGTGTAGTACCTTTAAAGAGATGGTTCATTGAAATGTGGAAAATGGGCAAATTACACCTCTACAGATTGCTGAGAACATTAACAAAATGAGCAAAGTACTTTTGAAGCCCTCACTGTTGTGAGGAATAAATTAAATGCAATTTTGTTACCCTTTCCTGAACCCACTCACTAAGTGAATTGACGGCGTTATTTTACATGCGAAACGATGACGTCACAATATGAACAACGTACATCACACATTCGGGACAATGTTGGATACCCATTGCAATTTTCAGATATGGGTTAACGTTGTTTGTATATTTACCGGCAGTGGTGAAATTTCCTCTTTTTTGGCATTTTGAATGAGATACACTGAATAAATGATACTTTCTACAAATGTTTGTTTGATTTTTATATTTTTTTCCGTCACATTTGAGCATAAAAATCGGAAAAATAATCACATATTCTGAGGGCACTTCAGCGTGTATGTGTCTGATCTGGGAAGGCAAAGGACATTTTGCATGCTGACCTAACGACTCTTTTGGGGTAACATAGGCGACAAATTTACATAGAATTGTCCAGATATTCATTACAAAAATGTGTGATTAGGCTGATTAATCATTTTTGATAAATCAAGTCGTATAGGACCTGATAAACCGAGAGAAACAGATCAGTCCGGTTCGCGATTCACGGCTAGCTCGAGCGCCGGGCTACGGGTTAGGCTGGCTAGCAAGCTGCGCTAGATGTGATGCACGCATATAGAGGTCAGTGTATTGCACACATAGTACATGCAGAGTACGCACGCACAGCTACCAGTTACGGGAAACTTGAACGCTACATCGACGATATATTCACTCGCTTTTTGGAAGTTATATATCATTTATCTAGACTAACGTCAGATTAAGAACCAAAACCATGCCATGGAGGAGCCTTCTGGAGTATACTCAAGTATGTTTTTGTCCATATCTATATTTCCAGGGGATTTTGATGAAGGTAAACGGCGTTAGGTATAAATGGGTACGGTACTCGAGAGTCAATGCAATACATGTGAATCGCACGCAAACTGAATCTCGCACCGTCGTCAATCATTTCAACTGAGCGGCCCGCTGTTCATATTGTGATGTCACTTCAAAAATCAGCTGACTTACGATGTTTTGGGGGCGTTGAGTGGGTTGATTTTTCGTCAAGTTCAATCAACTTTTAAAAATTTCGCTCGAATGTACAAGTTACACAAATGTAATGATTTTACTCAGTGTAATTTTTCGATTGCAATGATACCAAATTCAGTCAAGTTTGAAATCAATAAACCATCTCTTTAAAGCTGAGAGAGAACATTGTCACGCGAGACAGTATATCTCCTTGACTGACTTAACCAGCGCCCAATTAGGTCTCGACCCTATCTAGCCCCCCCCCTCCCCATTCCCCATCCCCATATTACCCTTTACCTTGGAGAAATTAGTCCAGCTAGTCCAGACATTAGCCAGGTCTCTGCACCAGTGGAACCTGACAGCCTCACTTAATTAAAGTTCAATCATCTATGAATAAACGGAGATAATTCCACCCTCAAGTTGTATTGCAGGTCATGTTTCAGTTGCCGGTGTAAAGATTAGAGGCAATAACGAAGATATCAAAAATATGGTTGGAATAATTGAGTTGGATATTAAGATGAATGAATGCAACTGATTAATGGTAAATTATGAATATCTCGTAGACGAATCTACTGTAGATGGTAACAGAGAAAAGTTGATTAAGTACATGTACATGAAATGAAATCCAATGTTTTAATGGATCATAGAGATTATAAGGGCCGGAGTATACTGTTTTAAGTTCGGCATTGTTGAAGGTTTTCACTCTGATTCGAGAGGTCCCTGGTTCGATCTGTGCTCAGTGCTTCCATTCTTGGACAAGGTGTTTCATCCACGTTTGATTGATAGCGGGAATGTAATCATCTTTTAATTGTATCATGCATTAATAATACTTTTTATGACATTTTTTAACATGTTACCGGACATTGCAATTTGTATTTATAATGTATTTTAATCTTTATAAAAAAAATTATAATTCAATCTTTGTACTGCGAAACATGTTCGAATAAACCTTTATTGAATTCAGTTTGTCTTTCTCGACCCAGATGTATTAAATGGCTTCTTGACAGTGCTGGGGGTAATACTGATTAGTAATTACTGGGGTCCTTCATGAAGAGCAGTGTTAGTACTGATGTAGATATAAACTTAGTATCACATATATTTATTTTGACTACACGAGAATATGATAATGAAGAAAGAACACACATGAAGAAGTGAAAGATGACGAAGAAAAAGGAAATGTTAAAGATATTTAAGGGGGGGGGGGGTGTGAAGAAAATTACTATGATAATTTGCCTACAGATGGCAGGATGATAAATTACTCAAACCAATCTTAAATTTCAGAATCAGGCAATTTGTTAAGAGTAACGCCTCGAATTCCTGTACTGCTGTCGGGCATGGCAATTAATGCAATGAATTTGCTTCTGACAAATGGTTGATGTACTTCGTTCTGTATCCTCCTTTTCAAAAATGATCTACGATCTATTAATTTAAGTATAATATACCGATATCTGTACAAAAAGTTGCATTGTATTCTATGACCGGGGTTTGATTTTGATTTGATTTATTTATTCTGTGAATTCACAATAAAAACATGATATACATACAGAACATTTTCAACATAATATAAATAAACATTTGAACAAACATAATATACAATGTAAACAAAGAAAAGAAGACAATAATGAACCCGGAATGGCACCCAGTTCAGTCAGGCCTTAGATGAGGCTGTTCTCCATGGGGTCCAAGATGATTGTTATGATATTAAATATATCTTGTGAAGTGAGGTACACGTGACTAAAATATATAATAATTAACTTCTAAACTGTATCGGCCAAAAAATGTAATCATCAAAAAGTTTAACCAAAGACAATCGATGTTCAAGAAACACTGACCAATTTCATGTCTGTATTAAGTAGAATTTTATGATTATTACAAGTTAAGTTAAACCATTGAGTTCTATAAGGCAAAACAGAAAAGTCCGATTTTGTTTTCTTCAATCAAAATATTATTCTTTGTTATACTACTAGCTAAAGGTTTGCCTACACGTTGTTTATATAATATTTTGATTTTTGTCACGATTTCATTTGTTGTTGTTGTTGTTGTTCTTGGGTTTTAAGGCTGACCAATCTAAAAAGATTATTTCTGCCTACGTGTACGAGTATGTGACAAGGCTCTTAAAATAGAAGGGTACCTTTAAATGCTCTCAAATTTGTAAGTGAACAACATATGGTTAAGCGATCGTTTCCTCAACCGCCACAAATTTGCGAGTCATTCAACATTTTGTTGACATCCGAAATTGAATTTCTACGAAAAAGGAGTCTTGATTCCATAGATACAGCTGCTATTCGTAGATTCTGCAAACCTGGTGAATTGAAAAGAATAAATCGTGATTTGATTTGCTTCAGTTCATGTCGGCCGGAAGTTTATTTTCTGTAGCCAATTCGATTTATCGTCAGAGTTAATAAAACTCGGTGCATCCAGGATTGTATGCTGGCATGACAGGACTTGGTTCCTTTCTGATGTGCTTAAAACCATGTATATATCATGCAGCGGTAACAAAATATAAATGCATTGATGAATATACACTTAGAAGCTATCTGATAAGATATCGTCCTTTTTTTATTATCATTTAATTTATGTAGTGTGTGTGTGTGTGTGTATTGGGGTTTTACAGACGTGTATCAATCATATATTATTATTTACGTCTGGGGTCCGACCTTTAAACGTCACAATCCGAAAGACGTGAATCAGTTTCGAACCTGCGTTCTCGGCTGAATCAGTTTGTAACTTCCTTTTATGATATAGCTGGATTACAGGCGCACGCCACAACGCCTAATTAGAAGTGACATATTCTCTATAGATTTATGTTTGTGTCGTTGATTGTTATGAGCAAAAATGGAATTGGATAAACTTCACACTCTATAATCCTAGACGCTTAATCAAATTGAAAGCTTGAATCGAAGTGGTTAGAGTCAGGATTTGTTGATATAAATGCATTTCTTTCGTTTACTATCATTTTCCAAGCGCATGGTCTAAAGCTGACGATAGTGTGATAGTAAATATGATATAAATTATGATTGATATAATTATTATAGAATATCGTTGAGCTTCTCGTGTTATCGCGGAATCGATGAAAAAAAAAATGACGGATAAGTCAATAATAAAAAAAGTACATTGTATGTACATGTATATATATCTTATAAGTATATGAAATTATTAACAGTATGTCACTGACTGGAATATTCCTTCCAACGCGAATCTCACTTTGAATTATAATAGCGTATTATAGGGATAAGACAAAATCATTTTTACACTGAACAGATGTATTCTTAAATCTTTCATACAGGAGTAAGTAAAGAAGCTCAGTAATTCTCGATTTGGTCTCGCATCTGAAGATGCACAAAGCAAAAAGACAGTTTCACCAATTTTATGGACTTGGTCAACCCCGTAATAACCGTACATAAATATAATAAAGTACACAATGTACATTTATATTTTGATACCTGATGAACCATTTTAACTGTAAGATGTTTGGATCAAATGCATATCGCTTGTAACATAATTCATAGTGTTCTGAATTCATGCAAGCCATGAGCATCGCGATGAGATATGAACATTCAGGAGAGTGCGAGAGCACCGCGGAGGATATTCAGTTACCCTGCCTAGCAATCTCTTCGTATCGTTTTCATCCCCGTTGAATTATTCGCGCCTTTTTTCCTCCGGATGTTGACACTTTCTCTCTCTGCGGCACCATTGTTCGACAATATGCTGCGTCCCCTTGGTAGTCGGAATCATGTCGTGTTTTTTGTTTTCGTTTAAATTCAAAATTGAGTTCTGGTCAAGCGATTACGTTTTGAAAGATATTTCCTGTAACGAAACGGTCCGGGTTTTTTATTTTATAAAAATTATGTAGACCCTGAGGCTCTAGATTCATCAAATCTTACGAAATGAACACAATCAATCTGGATAAAGCTTACCTGCACTGCATGTCGTACTTCTATAACGAGGGCAGGATTAGAGTCATCCTTGGCGGGGGGGGGGGGGGCAATTTCTATGCTATACAATGAATTACAGGGCACGCAAATTATTTTCATTCTCTTCTCAGAACTACAGCTTCTCTTAAAGGGATTAGGTAACCTTTTCTCAGATTCTGAAACCAAATCCTGGATTTAGCTCATGCTGCAATCATAGTTATAAATCTTTAGGTCAGTGACTCTTACAAGCCGATCGTCTGTCTGACTATCAAGATATTTATGATTGGAAATCGAAATCAAATTTTGCGTTTTCCTAAAGGTTTTCATAACACTAGAGTCTATTGGGGAAAACGAATATAGTAAAACCGGTCACTCAAAGATTTCTATTTTTTTGAGGCACTTCTTGATCATTTTGAAGCGGATTTTTTGTTAGGGCTTCATTATTACACCATATCACGGTCACTGATAACACGTAGGACCGTGCATCTCAGATTTAATATTGTTAAACGATGCCATCTAATGAAATGTCTTTTGTTTGAAGCATTTGAAGTGTTTGATACATTTGAGATGTCTGAGAAGTATTACAGATGTCCCTTCGGACGGGATAAGAGGCATAGTGACTCCGCGTGAGTGGCGAAAGAGTCGCCCTACTTCCCTGATGCAAACCTCGATCTCCCCCTGCCTTCACATTAATGTTACGATGGTGGGGCAAGAGGGAGGGGATGAGAGAGGGGACGGGGAGAAGTGAGACCCTGGGAGAAATTTAATTGGGCGAGGGGGAAGGTAGAAGGGTAGAAATTTGGACTGAGAGAGATGAGGAGAAGATGGATAGTAGTAGGGGAGGGGTGAATCGGAAACAGACGGGAAAGGCTTTACCAAACAAAAAGACCTGACGTAGACTAGTAAACGGAAAAAACGGGTACAATAATATAAATATATATAAATAACGTACGTGTACGTGTATTACATAGGCTGATAGCAGACATGTCTGAAGAAGAGGTAAAAGGTCCGTAGGTGAAAGGATGGTGTAGAGAAAAAAAGAAGAAGGTAACATGAGAAGACCAACAAGGGCTTTGTAAATTGAATATTCATCAAACCCGATACACTAATCCCCTAGAACACTATTTTGCCTGACCCCGAGGAGCTAAACCGTGCGCATTAAGCGAAGGGAAATTCCCAGATTACATGGAGGAAAAAAAGAGTAATTTGAAAAAGTTAAAGGGGGAAAGAAGACAAACTGATGGAGACTTATATTCACTATGTACTTCATAATGTTGACACAATCCGATAATAAACCTAATTTTTGAAAGACTTCCTTTCCTAAATATAAAAAAAAAGAAAACACAAACCCCAAAGTGGCTGAAAAAAGGTGAGATCTTTCCTTAGTCTTCTTTATTATTTTCTCTTCACTTTCTTCTGTTGATAAAAGTCGGGATGGTATAATTGACCGCGAGTGCCCAAAAAACACCCCCAAAACTGTGCAAATCCGTGCATTTCATAGTACCATAAACACAACCAGATGGCAATTTTTGTCGTCGATAACATTTTATTCCATACTACCCCGGCGTCATCGCCATCAATGTCATCGTCCATTTCAGACGCTTACACGTCAGTCAAACTAGTCTAGCTGTCAGCCCGAGCACATGCCTCCATCTTATGAATTAAATAAATTTGACTAAGTCTGGACCAAAAAGACTACAGAACTGTTTTTTTTTTAAATCCCATTGTACCTCCCATGTACTGAAATGGTACTTCACAGTGTGAAGATACGTGCCCCCTCAATCTTGAGATGAGAACGAGAAAAAGAGGAGGAGAGGGGTAAAAGGGGAGAATGAGAAGAAAAAAAGCACAAGGAATGTGAAAACAGGACCTTTCAACCTTCTGAAATACATATTTTAGTCTATATTTAGTTGCGTAATGCTCTCAAATATTCATCATAATTGCTTTCTTTCGAGGAAAAAAAATCTCTTCTGTCTCAAGGCTAAGCTAAGGTCAGCCCCCATTAAAGGTAATACAAAGTTTTGGGAAATTTCGAAAATTGGGTGGGTAGTGAATCTTTACAATTTTGATATATTTGGATGCCCCTGTGGATGTATTATAAGCACTAACAAATTTAGCCCCTAAAACACTTCTGTTTTCGAGAAAAATTGAATATAAAAATTTACCGGTGCTCCCGGTAAATGTTGATAAATTTCAAATAGCGCCTATGGCCGTGTAATGGTATCTGCGACCATGAAAATCTCAGAATATGTAGTTGTGATACATAATTTCCAAACCGGAATAGCTAATCGGTCGATTTTAGTCAAGAAACATTGTTTCATAGCTAAATTAATATCTTGACATTGAGAGGGAGCTATACAACATAAAGAGTTTATTATTTATAATTTCATAACTTTAGACTCGATTTCAACCGCGACAACGATCAATGAATATTGTAGGAACACATATGCTGCCAATATGTTAATTTGAACCAAATTCATGACCCCATACCAAAACTTTGTAATACCTTTAACTTTTCATGGTACTCTGTATTCATAAATATTACTCGAAATTCCATCTTCATGATGAAGAAAGTACCTGTCTATAAATAGAAACGGACGGATGTCCGAATGCATTAAGAAAACTAACCGTATTCTCGCTTCCGCCATGGCTTTATATTTTTTCGAGTTTGAAATTATTCTTTAAAGTCCAGGTCAACTTTGTTACAAACATTTTCATAATGTTTTTATATTTTGAGGATTGATAATGTAGATGAACTCACGAAGCTATTTTTTGCGGAATAGAGGCCAAAATGATCTCCTTAAATTGTCATAATTCTACTTCCCTGATTGTAATGTTATTCGAATTAAATTATTATGCCCATTTACTATGCGTTTATTATTATTTGTTTTATAAGCTTTATCTCAAAAACGTAATATTGATATGTGACACAGTCGTGAATCAGTTTTGATTGATTTAGGTATTGAGAGGTAAAAAAATCTCGAATGTTATGCAAAACACTATTGCTGAGTCTAAGCTCAGTGTCATGCGACAAACAGATTTACTTGTATATATGAATTTAAAACACAATTGTCATAATTATCAACTAGCTTCAAGGGAATTTGATATCGTCTGTGGTAAAAAAAAAAATGCCTCCCACAACATTTCACCTTTTGAAAAGTTTAAAATGCCTATACAATCAGTTTCAGTTTCAGTCGCAATTTGTACCATGTCCAGACTCGTTCTCTTTTGGGTCATCTTGCAATTGTACTCCCCCCCCTAATCTTCAACTACTTTGGGTCTCCACTCATTACCTCGTTTCATTGTTGTTGTTTCAAATAAATTGCTTTACTTAAGGCATGTCTTATAATGTCATATCATTAAATAGTTTTGTTGTTAATAAAAATACTACAGTTTTTCTACTTGTATTTTAGTTCATACTCCTTAAATTGTTTGGTTGTTCCAATTGATTAATTGAAATATATCTTCTACTTTCTTCGTACTCATTAGAAGTTTATTTAAGCATCCCAATTTCTATAATTGAAATATGCCCTATTAATAAATATTCATATTTGGTCTGTAGATTTATAAAGTGGATCATGTTAGTATGCACACACATGCATACTCAAGGTCAAGAAAATACACATATATAAAATATTATATTCCCAAACATATATCTTTCATTAGGTCCATTTCCTCGAGTCTACAAATTAATTCTTTTCTTTAAACACGTGAGCAGAATATTGACGTGGGTTCTATTTGATGTCTGAGTCCATTAAAGAAAACGGGCCGATCTCAATTAAGCCCCTTGATCAAAGAAGCAGAGAACTTGGGTCCTGCTTTTTACATTGATATTATCCTGATTTCATTTCATTTGTATTTTCCGTACAGATCGAGATATTGCTTCTGCCGTTCTTCGATGTTATGTGTACTTGGACTTTGAGTCTCATCTCATTCACTTGAATGTAATTCATTTAGACTAGATTAATGATTAATAGAAAACAATATCGCAATTTGCCTGGAAAATGCCATCCCTCCTTTGCTTCAGCATCTTAATCACTGCAGTGGTTTAGATGGTTTACTATCATGTTTGTGAAAACAAAACGTGAACCCTAGGAATTCGTAATTAGTTATTTTACGAAAGGCATTTGAGTCACAAATCTAAAGTGGTTGATCTTTATGATGCAAAACCCTGAGATACATAGTCAGATAATATCAATTCGATAAATTGATATATTTAATTCGGCTGCGCCAGATGTTAAAAGTAGGAAAATAGTTTTGGGGAGGTAAGGACAAAGCCTCCATGGGAATGAACGTTTCTCCTTTTTCTCGATCAATAGCGAGAACGTCACATTTCTAGTCCTCAAATATTCACTCTATGCTCCCTTCAGATTTGAAGATAGCCTGTGGCAGTAGGTTCAGCATGCTTTCCAAATACATCTTTTCATAAATGTGTAGTCTTTATCTTTAATATGTATATAATAATAATAATAATAATACATATGATTTATAAGGCGCCAAATCCACTTGACAGTCAAATGCTCAAGGCGCAGCTTGTGCAAAAGATGAAATACATACATGATACATATATACAAAGTGCGATAGGAAAGGTACAGATATAAAAGGTTATGGTAATCAATTATAAGCTAAATTAAACAGATATTTCTTAAGATTGTTTTTTAAAACTTCAGCAGAACTGCTATTCTTAATCCATTGAGGGAGAGTATTCCATAAAGAAGGCCCAGCATGAGCGAAGGTTCGCTCCCCCCACTTTGTTTTAACCCTAGGAGTAACAAGTAAGCCAGAGTTTTGAGAACGTAGCTGTTCCCGATTCCCCGACCTTAACTTTTTTCTTTCCTTTCGCCGTTCACTTTCAATGAATAAAGCCCTTCAAAACTGCAGCTTCTCGTTCTTATTCCCGTCTATCAGCGTTAGTAGACACGTACCGCGGCATCTTAAACCAACATGTCATCTGATTAGATTCGCTTTTTCAAATAAAAGAAATACTCTCTCTTTCCCCCCTCTCTCTCTTCCTCGTATCGCATCTTTTGTCCCGTACGTCATCCTGTGTATCTTAACCATAATTCATTTCATTGAACGAATCAATTCCAATATGTTTCAATTTGGCCCGGAGCAAGTAAATGTCGGGCTTACCGCCTTACCAAAGGAATACACAATCCACGACCGCACGCGTGTGTATGAACATGTTAATAAGTGGGGGAAAATGACTTTGAACTTCAATGACTGTTTGGACTGCCATTGTTTTACCTTCATGTGCATCTTCGAAAATATTGTCATATCTTTTGTAGACAATAGTTTTATATTAATTCATAAGCAAACCACATAAGCGTAAAAATCGTTTTACATACAAATTGCAATGCAACGAACACGTATTCAAAATCTTTCTTGAGCATATTTATTTGGCAGTGGCAACATGGCTATAGTTAAGATATGATATTCTAAACATTTGCAGGATATTGTTCCTGCAGTATTTCTAAAATATGTATTTTTAGTCTAAGGTGATTTGACCAAAAGCCGGGGGGGGGGGGGGGGGGGGGTAGTGGCTTAGAATAAGATTTTGAATCAATTTTATTTCTCTACCGACACAATGTGGTATAATGTCGGATGATATTTCTGAATGTATTTGAAGTAGAGGAATGCAATGTGAAAAAAGAAGACATTTTAGTTAGATTGAAGAAGAGATAGAAGAAAGAGAGGGGGGGGGGGGGGGTTGCAAAGAAGAAGAACATGGAAGAAAGAAAGCAGGAAAGAAATAGAGAAAGAGAGAGAGAGGGGGGACAAAGAGATAAAGAGATAGATAATGAAGTCAGTCGGAGCTCAATGTACGACTTTTTGTTCGTCTTCTTTTCGACGGTTTACAACATTTTTATTGATCACTGCTGAAAATCAGCCAATGAACGTCATGAAGTACGTATCTCAACTAATGGATTACGTCCAATCTCCATATTAATTAGCTCATTTTCCACCTGAAAATACTCAAAATTTACAACCATCTCATGATTCTTTTTCCCTATTAGATCAAAATGACTTTAGATTGATCTCCTAAATCTTGCGAATGCGTCCTAAGTTTCCATGGAAACTAGATTAGTTTCCAGGTGCGTTTTGCGTATGTTGATCATCATCATGCACCCTCCTAAATACAAATCTCATCATTTTACATCTGTACCCGGTCTACATCAATAAGATCGCACCCTCCTGGAAAATAATTTCTAAAATATTCCCTGTGATTAGGTCTATAAGCGAGAACTTGATATGATTTTATTCTATTTTATTTAACGATGCAAAAAGCGATATAGAAATAATGACATAAATGGCAAACAAATGCAAATGGTACAAATACCCTAGCCGTGCATTTACAGTTCAGCTGGTAACTAGGTGTCCTCATTTTTGAATGAAATAATTACATCATAACATTACTATCATTTTTTTCCTTAGGGGGGGGGGGGGTCTCCGCTTTCCACTATGCATTCTTTAAGTGATTATTGCATGCACATGTTTTGCTTATGATGACGTCAGCTCAAGCTGTGCTTAGCTGTGCTTATAATATGACGACCCTTTTTTCATGTACGATTTTATGTGACCATACATTTTGAAAATGTATATATTTGCGATGATGTATATGGAAAACAAATGAAAATAACTAATTAAAAACATCGGATTCTGACTGCAATAGCCCAAGCACTGTTAACTCCACGTCCGATAAAGGAAAACTTAGAATTCGGACCAACTTCCTATCTACCCGATTTCGGACAAAAATTTGATAGAAGAAAAAGTGGGCCGAGAGGGAAGCCGAGAACCAACTGTGAGAAGAACATAAAGACCTTGAGTGGGATGACATTGCAAGAGTGTACTAAGATGGTAGATAACAGAGATGTGTGGACAAAAAAAATTGCAATCAGCCTCGGAGCTGCGAAAAGATCCCATGATAGATAGACATTTCAATGTCCATGTATATTTATTTAGTGCCTTCAAGAGTCATTTTAGATTAGAGATGGTTTTGTAGCCGAAGGTAAGACGTTAAAACAATGTTTTGGGGCTACTGAGATGATATCAGATTAGGGTTTCTGGGCGGGATGTAGGGCTGAGTTATTTTGGAAAACATGTTTTTCAAGTTATTACAGTAAAGACTGCTCATTTATAGATTTCCGTATTTTTATTCGTTCACGGTATTAACTCCTGAACATAACGTGAATTTGGTTCGTGAAATTCAAGGAATATTACATGTATGTGGATCTTATTACAGATTCAGTAGACTCTCACGATTCGCCACAGCACACGAATCAAGGCTTCATTCCACCAGTGCATATACGCATAGATCCAGTAGGGATACCACAAAGCAGTCTATTTTAATATGTATAACACTCTAGTATACATAGTTCTGCTATTTTAACACTCTACAACGGGACAATAATTATCAACAGGATAAAAATAAGTGAAATCAAATAATATTGACAATATATAATTATGTTGCAAGAGGGAAAAGATTACACTCAAACATTTTATTTCTGTAGTTGGAGGGGATGGGGGAGTGGATAACATTTTAGAAGTGAAGGAGTAACTTTCTGTGCGTCTTGAAACACTTAGTAATCACGTGTGCGAATCATATATCTTTTAGATTAAGAAACCGCTGATTAATTATCACGCTCTGTCACTCTAGCGCTCTATTTCCATCTTCTATAGTGACGTTTCCTTTAACCACGAATAAACAGAATAACAGAAAATAGACAAAGGTAGAAGACAGGCCTACATGATCACTTACAATGAAACCAAACACCTGTGCTTTGCATACTAGGCTGAGTGGATATCATGAACACAAAAACCGTCTTCTCGTTGCCATGGTAATGAAGATAAGGTGATATGCTTTACGTGTAGCCTTCTATCTGTCTTTTTTTTCTTTGGAGATTCTTTTTGTTTCTTTTGTTGTTTTGTTTGCTTATTCATTAGTTTTGTGAGGTTTTTTTTCCTTCTTTTTTTTCTCTTTTTTTAAAGATTCTTTTTTTGTTTCTTTTGTTGGATGTTTTACCTATGTAAAAGTTTTGTCATTTCTTTTTTCCTTTTTCTTTTGGGTGAATCCATGAATCCTGATTGAAATATTTAAAACATGTGACTGTTATAGTAGCTTAACACACATTTCAGACAGGAGGTTCATCACCACCTTGTCATCAATTTCACCATCACCATCATCATCATCTTCTCCAACATCACGATCAATATCATTACTATTACAATCATCACTATAATCATCATATTTGCCATCATCATCTTCTTTACTACCAACATCATCATCATCACCATCATCACCATATTATCACCCTCCCCATCATAATCACCATCAACCAGGCGCGGATCCAGGATTTCTTAGGGGGGGGGGCCCAACTTTTTTTTTTTTTTTGAAGTCCCAAAAAAAATCACAACGACTCAGCCAGCCGAAAAGTCGCTCAGTGGGGGGGGGGGGGGGGGGGGGGGGGGGGGGGGGGGGGGGGGGGGTAAGCGGACACTTTTTTTTTTTTTGGAAGTCCCCAAAAAAAATCGCAACGACTCAGCCAGCCGAAAAGTCGCTCAGTGGGGGGGGGGGGGGGGGGGGGGGGTAGTGAGCACATTTTTTTTTTTTTTGGTCCTCTAAAAATTTTAATTTGCACCCCCCCCTTGAGCGCCAGGGGGGGGGGCCCAACCCCCAAAAAAGGTAAAAATCGCGTGATTTTACATGATTTTTTTCTCAAGGGGGGGGGCCCGGGCCCCCCGGGCCCCCCCCTGGATCCGCCACTGCCATCAACATCATCTTAACTACTATCGCCATCATAATCATCATCGTCAGCATCATCATCATCTTCATCATCATTATCATCATCATCATCATCATCATCATCACCATAACTATCATCATCTCTATCATAAGGGTATTTCAACCTCTTAATCATCAGCATCTCGGTGTTCCGACTCCATATCTATTTGATGAATTTTATGACCGTGCTTTCTCCATCCCGCATCCCTCTGTGTCATACACTCTTCTCTGGAATTAATCATCATCTGAATCCTTATTACCTGAATATTTGCATTCTAATCTAACACATGAGATCCTGAATTTTCCACCCAGCCCATACTCAGTCGACCCTGCACTTTCAGCATATTCTCACAAGTCAATACCACGGAGTATTTGAGATGTATTTTAGCTGGAGGGGCCGGGCGGACCATTAACTCCCCTGCTTACGATTCCTATCCCATCTTCTTCCATTAGTCTCCATCGTATCTCATCCCTCAGGCAAGGTCTTCATTACGCCCCGCTGGATCATAGGACGGCTTCTTTTATTCCATTTTATCCAAATATTTGGATGCTTTTCTCCGGTAATGCCGTAATTATTTGCATGTTTGGTTGGTTGTAATATTCGTGTTATGAAAGCATTCATGTATGCTTGGAAGTTATTATGAAAGTCTAGGGAATAGTAGCGATACCATGCATCCAGTGTATGCATCCTTTTAGAACGTTTGGTAGTATGTCTAGAAAGCTGTGAGCTGTTCACACGGATGCACGGAATATGGCGCCTTCGTCCTTTGCGCGGGTCCCAACCCCGTCCTTCATTGCGTAGCGCGGCGCCACGCGTGAAAAGCACATACCCCTTCTAGTGCTCTTGAGTGCGGCCATCACACCAATCAGCTACGGTGGCTCATCACGTGGTCTGTGCGTACGGCTTCTCGCATTGGCGCCATGTGTTCGCCTGGCGGAAAATGACACCGCGTGATGAAGGAACTCCAAATGTTGCTAGATAAGCTTCATTATGGTAATCAATAGATAGAGTTGCACTGGAGATGAGGAAGAATGGCTCGCCAAGATTGGAGATGTTAAAATATACGAGGAGATTATTAAAGGGTCGGGAGTGAATTGATTTCAGTGTAAGAGAGTCGAGATGGTTAGGTAGCACTGGAAAGCCTTCAGCTCGTTATTTCCCTCCACTGATTTCGAGAAGAGTTTTCAAATAAATCAATATCTTCGAGGGATGTCTTCTGGCTGCTCGCGTTGTTGTTTGCTGTTGTAAAGGCCATCATGTCAGAGACTCATTTTTCACGACTGTTTTAATCCAATTATGATTTTGCGTTCTCTTAATAAAGTTAATAGCTCATCTTCTTGAACCCCCAACACAACATTATTTCCCATAAACTTACTTGAATAGTGAAAGCAACATAAATGTTTTCATCTACATTGGAACGGCGGATGCTGTCTCTTCAGTGATTTCAAGTACGTGTTTATTAGACATATCAATATTAGGGACTCTGTTGTCATTCTCTTCGATGCTGCATGGCGACGATTTCCTAGCTTGAAGGTCACCGTGTTAACATAGCCATTTGTAAATTAATAATGATTCATTGTTGTTTGCGTGTAAATTATTGAGGGCTCGAATCAATCGATAAATGTCTGAATTTCTTTTTGTTCGGGGGCGTCGGGGGATCTGGGAAATGTGTCTCAATTATCCGAAAATGCTGCAGGGGAGCGACAGGTAGGTCTTGATTATCGTGAGAGTGAGCGACCTTTTTAGGATTTTAGTTTAACAACGTTCAAAGAACCGGAACTTAAAGATAAACTTTAGTACTGGTAATGCGATTGCATTGCGAAAGAAAAGGTGTGGAAAGGATCAGAAACAGTTGATCATGTAGCATGTAAGTATTGGTGTGCACTGCAAGGTTCTGGAGTCATCAAAATCATAATAAATTTGACCGAGTCTTGGTAAAGTAACAAGCACTGTACACAGAAAGCTATATATGGGACAACACACATGGTGTCGGGGCTAATACTATCTTGATTTCCTTGTCTTTCTATGCTCATCACTCAGCCAGTATACATTTTCTTCCAAAATTGTTTGGCACATGTCATTTATTTGTAATCTTGAACATTCAGTGTAAGTTTCGTTTGATTCTGTGAGAATTAATTTTCTTTTTTTTACCAGTACTAAAGTTTATCTTTAATATTCGAGTTATAAGTTACTTTTGCATCAACGTAAACAAATGAAATTTAAAACAGCCACAACGCCGACAACAACAACATCACTATCATCACCAAGAACAACAACAAAAACATCAAGAACACCTTTAACAACAATAACAACAACAATAGACCATCTTGTACGTGCATCCTCCCACTTTCTCCCTGGTGTCGGAGAATATTTTCTATAACAAAATAAAGAGGGCAATGTCTTTTAAAAGCAAACTCAATCTTTGTCAACCCATGGCATAATGGCGTGCATCAGGTGCAAGAAAGATTGCATTGCAATTTAGAGGTTGGGGAAATTGGCAAATAGGCAAATTAATGGTCACTATTTTTGCCCAGCTTAAGGTCGGTCAATACGGCGACGGTTACCCATAATGACTACTTAGGTGTGAGAAATCTGAATGCCGATCGCATATGAGAATCGGACTTTTTTCGAACAAAGATCATTCCGATGATATATTTTGTGTTCATGAATACAATCGACTTTGTGTCTTATGTTAAAACAATATCATAATTTTAGAGTTATTTATCAGTGTTCAGTGACTATGTATGTAAAGAGGAGGAATATGTGCCTTTGAGAGTTAAGTCTTGGTGCGTTTATAGGACAAACAGCAAATTAATACATGTATTTTAATCTGTTCGGGGTTGTAAACACCTGTTTATTTGACAGGTCGAAGAGACTTATCACAGCTAGTGTATAATTTGCCTAAAGTATAATATATAACAATAACAAGCTTGCTTTTATTGTAGACTGATGTACCTGAAGTATATATTTTTACGTTTTACCAAAAATTGAAAATTGCACAAATACATCTATGTGCTGAGATAAACATGAACTGCTAATATAGGTAAACCTGTAATTTCGGTCTTCACCTGAATATTGCAATTTCTGAAATGCCTCTTTTGTTCTAGGATTCTCTTATCGATGACCATGATTTGCATTTTCTACAAAACACAAGCTTGTGTTTGGAGCTGTTGTGTTATCATAGTCGCGTTACAGATGTCAGTATTTACTGGAATGATGTTTGAAAAGTAGTATTCTCACAAAGAAAAAGAGAAAGAGAGAGTCAGACAGACAGACATACAGAAAGAGAGAGAGAGAGAGAAAGAAAGAGAGATAGAGAGAAAGAGAGGGGGGGGGGATAAAGGAACAGAACCGAAATGTATCGCCAGGGGAGAGCATTTTATTATTCATGTTAAGCCAACCGCCCTAAAACATGTTAATAATATAGTAGCCCTCCGCCCTCATGTTCGATTATTCTTATCTTTATAAGCCCTATAGGCCTACATGTATCATACCGGCCTCGCTTCTAGCAGATTATCGATATTCGATTCACCGTGATGCTACCCGCTGGGATGCATTACAGACACATGTACCCTAAAGGGGAGGGGCTGTGGAGGTTGGAAGATCCAGTTTCTTATATATAGGCCTAACGAACAATTTTACATTTTTGGGTTTTGTCTATGTCTGTATTTATGTTTATCTTCTTAATGTTTTATCGTATTGTATTGGGGAGGAGGGGGGGGGGGGGGGGGGTTGTAGTGGTTATAGGTTTATGTTTTTCTTCGAACGTTTCTTATATACACCAAAATAATGATCGGTCTCGGCCTCTTGTTGTGCATTTTCTCGATGTCTCGAGCCTCTAGTCAGAGTCTCTTCCCATATCAATCGATTTTGATTGTAATTTCCCCTTGTTGTAATTACAATCTATAGCTCTCCCCTAGTGTTCTTGACATGAGAAAATCATAGCACATCTGCCACTTTTCCGTTATGAACATCCTCCATCCTTAATGATATTTATAGAAGAGCGTGTCTCACGGCTATACATGCAACCTATGAACCCTCCGTCTCCTCAATATGTCAAAACATAAAGGTATAAAAAATGTTAGAGATTGTTTTACAAACAAAAGTATCATCTTTTACCTTTAGTTGATAGTTATTTTTCCAATGTATTGGAGGTATTGGGGGTGGGGTGGGAGATATGCAGCCTAATTCTCCTACATTTTGGGCCTGAACGATTTCACGACAATTATTATGGGTTGCCCCTATCCCCGATGCCTGTTACCACGCTTACCATTCCGCTCTTGAATAGGGTGACGATGATGACTTTTAAAAATTTTGTTTAAGCGTGTTGTGTCTTTACCGCTAGTTTTTGTTTGCTCTATTTCTTCATTGGCTAATTCTTTACCCTCACACATCCTCACTGCTGTCACGCTGTCATCACCATTGGCAGCACAAACCAACATAATCAATATTATTATAATCATAATCATTTGCCCTTCTTTGAATCTTTCTGCTTCTCACTCTCTCTAACTCTCTCTCTCTCTCTCTCTCTCACCCCATCTCTGTCTTCCTGCATTGACCATCCTATTCTCTCTCTTGTTCCCACTTTCCCCTTCTCTATATCGCTGATTCCCATGCATTTATCATTCTTGTTCTAAAGTTTGAATATCAACCTGAACGTCGCATCCACTTTCTCATCACTTCTGTCACTGTCACCTCTGCTTCTCTTCTCTCGTTCTCTTTCCCCTCGTCCTCTCCCCTTCTCTATTTTTATATATCTGTCTCTCTCCTCTCAATCTGTGTGTGTCTTCTCTCATCTTGTATCTTGTTTGTTTATTTGGATTTCTCTTGGAGGACGAATTTGATTGGAAAATTGAGAAGGGTTACTGAATGATCTTGAGTCTGTCCGCTCACGTTTCTCTGGTCCTAGCAAAAACAAATCGAAAGAGCACTGAAGTATTTTGATATCGGGAATCGTTCTCGCGTCCTGCTTGCGGTCAACGCCAAAATCACAGAGCGATAGGGGCGTCTGTCCACTTTTATGGTACCGGGAAAAGGGGGGGGGGGGGGGGGAGGTAAACTGATAGGTTAGCAAGATCAGTGAATTTGTTCAGTTGTAGTGAACACTAATAGTATTTTCAACTTCACCATGAACCAAACATGTTTACATCTAACGCCATCCCGAACCCAACTGTATTTGACCCTAACCCTAACCCTATATCTCTGACGAAGATAATTATGTGGGACTCAAAATTGAAGTAGTCCAGATTCTGCAATCATACCCCCTTCATCGACGCCTCAGATGGCCGACATTTCTTGCACGGGTTTTTGCAGTCACGAAGGGAAAACAGATTCGATCATTGTCATGATTGTTTCTCTATAAAAAAAAAAAACGCATTCTATCTGATTAGCAGTAAAGTAATTTCAAAGAAGTAACCATCGGCGTACAAAATTGTCGTTTTTTTTTGTCTGTTTGTATTTTTGTTTTGGGCGTTCCAAAACCACACCCAAATTACTCTGTAATGTGGTTTTACTTCTTTGTAATATAACTATTTTTACACTTCAATATATTACTGTGTAGTCTTAGACTCTATGAGATATTCTTATTCTAACATATTTGAAAAAGTGTGCGATTGTCTATTTTTTGGAGTAATTAGGTATAGGAAAATATTGAATTTACCCATTTCTCCGTTTTGCCTTTTTGGTGAGTAGTCTTCAACTAAATGCACATAGCAATTTTACCTAATATCTTTAACCCGGACGATGCCACGACCATCACAGTTGACTTATTGTGACCCTGACTTTTTGTAATTTTGAGAATAAACATAATTCTATCTCTGTAAATCTCTTTTTCTGTGACACCATAAAAATCCATTCTGAATGGGAATGAGACAGCAGTAGCATGACGAAATAGTACGGGGTTGGATTCGAACCCACGATCTTTGGTTCGACAGGCAGACGCTTTACCGACTGCGCGAAATGCTTGCATTTCCATAATTTGATCAAACGAGTTCATTTTCAGTGGCTACCTGCCGTAGCAACGAACAGAGTTGACAAAAGACTTAACTCCGTTTCGTTCAAGATCAGCCATGCATCAGGTCTTTCGTCTTCTTTGTGCATGGCTGATCGTCAACGAAACGGTTTTAAGTCTTTTGTCAACTCTGTTCGTTGCTACGGCAGGCAGCCAGTGAAAACGAACTCGTTTGATCAAATTATGGAAATGCAAGCCTTACTTTAAACAAACAGAACTTTGTTATTCCTGGCTAATTTTTCCTGATTGAGGTGTCATTTGAACGGGCAGAAACTGAACTTTCTAGAAATGTGATTTTCCTTTTAAAATTCAGATACCTCCCGCCCAATGACTTTTTGGTTTCCTCTCTTTAAATTGCTTTTAATCACTTATGCGTGAGATATGAATCATATGTGTTGCATCAAATGAAAGAGGAGGATCTAAGCTTTCCAAATATGTGTCATTTATTAATTATAATTGTGATTAAGTTATGATAAAACATCGATAATTCTCGGTTTCATTTTTTCTAAGTAGCAGAGACCCCTGTTGTTAATCCTCCAATCCTATTAACCACCTGCACCCAAATTCGACCAATATGAAGGGTACATTTGCCAAATATATTAATTGCACTTAAGCCAAATCTTTCGCTTCTGAAATAGGCCATCTCTCAAATCGCCTTTATCGTAATCTTTTGCCCTTTTCTAATTTATTCAGAATGATTGAATACAGCTATAAAATACACTTCTACGCACAGTATTAAGAAGGACATTTAGAAGGTGTTTATCTTTAGACTAGGACACTTTTAACTTAATAACAACGAACAGAATAGATTTCTGCAGGAAAGTGAGGCATAGACGAGCCGAGACAAGTAATATAGAAACACCCTCTAAAATGCATGTGTCATTGTATCTACTCTACCACGTTTCCTCCCTTTAAGTGAACGAGCCATCATTGATCAAACTGGGTGTAATGCACATGGCTATTTCTCGCCTGCCATTCACGCTCTTTTTAGCTAGCTTTATTGAATCCATCTCTCATGTATATATGGTGAAGTTGATTCAAGCAAATATTAAACATTAGGTTCTGGGCTGGAAACAAGCAAAGACAATGAAGCGGGGCGATGAGAACGTCAATATAGTTTGATAAGCGGGTGATGCCGAGACATGCGCAACTATTTGAACATGGATGTTTCGCGAGGTTTGAAAAGTATTGGTTTAACTCGCTCCGTGACATGGTTCAAATATTATCTTTGTAGCTATGTAACTCTCTTCCATTCGAACTCTCTCGCTCCCCCTTTTCTCTCTCTCTCCCTCTCTCTCTCTCTCTCTTTCCATCTCTGTCTATTCATCTCTCTCTGTTTTCTCTCTCTTTGACTCTCAGTCTCTTTATCCCTCGTTCTCCTTCTCTCGCTCTCTTCTTTTTGATCTCTCTCCCCATTTTTCCCTTTTTTATAATGGCTTTCTCTCTATTCTACCCTCTTGATTTAATCTGTCAATTAAAAAGAAAGTTTCGATATGTTATCTTCGAGGTTTGTCATGTTTATAATAATGTCGACCTGGCGTGGAATAAAATCCTCATAGCTATTATTGGATATAAAGAATTAAGATTATTTCTTTGGCTTTATTGGTTTTGAAAGTTCTTATATACCACAATGTCGTTGTTTTAATGGCTACGCGTTCGACCGAGAACAATTTAAACTCTATTATCTGCAGTCTTTTGTTTTCTTCAGGAGGATAGTGGGCGGCACCTTAGGGTTTGATCAGATCTGTCCTTACTATGTCTGAATATCTTCTAATTATTTGTTTTCAAACCCTGTTCTTCAACCTACTTCTTTTCTTTCTTCCCAATGCAGGTCATACCTCCGCTCTATCTACTCTGACGTCGGTTAAAACACCCACCATCCCACTCGCCTGCCTTTGATTTGATTACTGCTAAGCTGAAATACCCTATTTCCTGCTCCAACCCTTCACGAAGTTCGACGGACGAGGGAGCGGATCACCGAGGGGTTCACGCTCTGCATCGATTTACCCTTGCGACAGGCTCGCGCAGGGGTCTATTATCTAATTTGGAAAGCCCGTCATAAATGGAGCTACGGTAAACGGCGAGGCGAATGCGTGCGTCGTACCTAGTTGACATTTCCACCTAATCAAGATCGTAAATCCGTACGACGCTGTCACTCGGAAACACTCTCCTCTTTCGAAGATTTTCAAGAAAAAGAGAGTTGGTTTGTTTTCGTCTTTCAAGAGAGGTTTGGCTTTCGTCTTCATCACGTGGGAAATTAAACGGAATGCAACCGGAGAAGTGCAGGGTGCAGATTATCGACTTTACTTCCCGCTACTGATTCACAGCCAGAAATCGTCGAGTTTCTCTCCCTCTTGCAAGTGTTAGTCATCGCCTGTGTGTTTTGGCGGGAATTAATTCTATCCGGTTTAGGGAGTAAATTCTGTCGTCTGCGTTAGATGTGAACGTGTTATACGTGGTGATACTGCGCTCCGATTACTATCGCGACGTACATCGATTGAGAACTGCGATGTGAGGAGATCGTCTGCTTGATACAAATTCTATTCATTTCTTCCCGCGTTAGCAGTTTAGTGTTATTTGAAAGTGTTAACGGCAGTTCCTGTGTCTCCGGTTACGAGGCAAAAACAACAACCGAGCGGAAGGCATTCTAAGCGGCGACACTTCAGGCGATATTAAAAAGTGTCGAATTTCAGTCTGGATTGTAAATCCCAGATATAAGATGCCTCTATTTTAACATACGAAATCCCTTTCTTCTGGCAATCTTTTTTCAAGAATATTCACTGTTTGAATGTTATGTACGAATCGAGTATGATATTTAGTAGGAGCATTTATGATGAGTGACAGCGAACAACAATCATAAACTGATGAAAACACTCACAACACGTGCATAGTGAGAAGGAAACTTTGATATTTGCATCAAGTAAACATGGATCGAATCGATTTCAATTTTCGCGAATCGATAACTGTATTCCACGCAGCTTTCACTTGGGTTTAGTATATGGACACCTACTACACGTTGTATGACATTTTGTGAGAACGTATTTATGGATATTGTGTTTAAAATATGCTGAAGTAAATACGTCCTTTCACATTTCCGTTTTTCTGAGCGATTGGTGAGCAGTCCATGTTGCAGCTGCACGTTGTATTTACGAGGAGTGTTAACGACCGCTATTATCTGATTTCAATTACGGAAGCGTGCCTCAAGAGTGAGTGAGAGCTCCTGACACGAATTAGGCTAATGACCGAGTGATCGCAGATGTTTATACCCAAACGGTAAACGAGTGCTTATCCAGTCACATCAATACCCCCCCCCCCCCCCACTCTTCCTTGCTGTTCTCACCAGCCTGTGATGTGTATACACAGGGTGTACTTTTCACGATTATGGCACAATAAGAAGCTGGATTTCATGCAGTTTAGCATTCGATGCTAAGTAACGTGGTAGTTATTGTGTTGTGGCGACGAATTGAGTTTCTTCTGGAGAGGAGAGTTGTGTTACCTGATAAATCATTGCCCCCCTGTCTCTGCGGTGGGAAAGCGGATATTGCCGAGCGCGAAAGGGACATATCCATCACAGAATCGACAGCGATACAGTAACCAGATTGTCTAAACTTGGAAAATATTATGAGAAACACAGTGAGGAAGTGTCAGAAAGAAGTGAAGGTAGATTTGTAACACTAGTGTATGATTTTGTCGTCTGTGATTCGATCAGAAGAGATCAATTCTGTTTTGCAAACGAGTGTGTTTCATTTGAATACGAAGACTGAATTAATAAGATGGGTTCGGTAAGGAAATCACCAAAGCATTCAGGAAGTAGTCCTGAGCACGCGATTCCCAGCGGTAACGTACCCATCTTTTTACCCGAGTGTGGCCGTCTGTCCCTTATCCTCTTAGGTGTTGCCTTCATCCTTGCCTCGCTCATATCCATCGGGGTATTCACCGATCTCTATAATGTGTTCCGATGGTGGCCCTACGGTGCTGTCTGTTTGATAGGTTTCGTCGTCGGAGCGGTGATCGTCGGCCTCGGCTGCCGATGTTGGTTGAATGAACCAATCATCACAGCATCGGTCCAGATGAAGATGCTGCAAGAACTCGATCGCGCCGAGCAGGAGGCCAAACTAAAGAAGCGGGATTCCATCAGGAGGATATACCACAAGATGTCGCCGCTCAGGGGGAGCGACCGACGCGGACAGACCAGTAGTGTCTCGGCCGAAGCTGAGGTATGACATACAACAGGTCACCGATCGAACGATGGCGATTTGGACTTAATTGTCACGTCATCGACCTCCATGGCCACAAACAATTGTCGATCGGTGATCGTCTTGATAGAACAACCGCCTGATCGCTCGTGCGCCATATACCACCCGCTGAATAATGCAGCTTCGTGATAGCTACAGCGGTACTGTTGTTGCGTCAGGCAGGGACATCACAAGAACGTCAGGGATAATCTCGAGACCGCCAGGGATATCCGGGTAAAAGCTATGAAGCCTTTGTCCTGGTCGTGATGTAGTGGATTAAGCGTGGTGCTATGGATTTGAGGATCCTGGTTTGAAACTCCTGATACGGCGCCGAAGGGAAATGGATACATGGCTAAGTGAAGACCTATACGGTCACGCCTACGTGTCGTTGTCTACACTCTCATGGTGTCCAGGTACAAGGCTCACTCTTCAAGGAATGGACATATTGCACAGAGGTGTGGATCGGAGAACATCTCCTAGAATTCTGAAGATTATTATAATGTTTGTCTAAAGCACACAAAATTCGTCAAAGTGATAAGGCATCATCGATGTAAACACCGAGTAAAATTTAGTGAAAGGCACTATAAATTAAAACATTCTTTCATTAACTAGAGAAACGTTTATAGCGTCTTGAGGGGGGTACGCTTACAGTTCATGAAGATCTCTGTTCGAAGATTGTAAGATGGTTTGTAATGGCATTCCACTATCCGTCCTGGCAATAGGGTGGGAAAGAAACCAATAATAAACATGTATAGCCTTAACGACGAACCGTTAGTCAATATATGCACTGTTCTTTACCGATTAATCAACATCCATTTCTTTAATAGCTGTTTTTTATAATGCTAATTGAGGTATGAACCACATTGGTTTTAAACCTGCAAGAGTCATTACTAATCTTCTAGATAATATTGGAGACATAAATAGGGTAAAACATGATTCATAAAGGTTAGAATAATCTAGACCGCTGTTAAAAAATAATAACGATAGGCAAAACTTGCTGCTACCATGATTTTGCAAGACTATTTGTTTCCAACCCTCTGCCAAGGCTGATTCGTGAATGTCTCAGAAATGTGATAATACAATCATAGGCTTCTAGAATATAGTTTCATGCATGTGCATTTACACCCCAAAAAGGATTGTCAGATTTTTTAGAAAAACATGTTAAACAACGGAACTTCCGAAACAGCTGATATTTCATATCCGTCGGAAGTATTAGATGTATTTGTCTTCATAATTAATTATGTGGGGGTATTTTTTTCTCGGAAAATTCAGGGATCCATCGACTAAAATTTCCCAATTCTGTTCACAGTATAAACTCTTCTCTGTTGTAAAATGGATGGAAATCGTTCAAGTTGGTAACGTGGACATACCAAATAATATGTGTTCTTGTGGTTTCCATTTAATATTAATATTCATGAAACTAGCCTTGGGCGAATTTGATGCTGAAATCGTGTCTTACACAAAAGGGAAGAAAAGGAAAACGGGAGAATGGTGGTGGGTTTTGAATTTGAAAGTGCCATTAGCATTTTCTAGTTTAAGAAATAGAAATTATTGGATGATTCTTAAATCCATTCTTTGCTGCTCCAGCATTCATTTTGAAAACGTGTTGACTATAAAAAAATAGTTTTCAAGTGCGTTGAAAGAGAAATGTGCATAATTATGCAGTATTTTGACACATTTCTATTGATGATTATTCTGTTGATTGTCTTGATAATCGAAACAGCATGGTTGATTTAATCAATACCCCCCCCCCTCCTCCACACACACACAATTTAGATAACACTTTAAACCCTTCAGTTCGATATTTGTACATCAATTCAAACTGCATTTCCTTTTCAACGGATACATTAATCAATCTTGCACTTTCTGACAACAGAAAAGAGATTAAAATGTACAACATAAATGTCTCGTTCCATTTCGATATCATGCAAATGGCTGTTTTTGTATATTCAAAGCTGTCTCATCAAATGAAATCTGTGAAATGTATTTGTAAACGTTGTGGCGCCAGAAAGGGTAGTTTACAAAAGAAACTCGATCATTGTGGATGTAGAAGTGCAGATTTGGTATAAGGAGGGATTAAAACCACATTAGTGATGTTTTCATACAATACCTTCACGTTTTACACCGACTGCTATTTGCAGCGGTGCCCAACTTTAATATGTTGGCATAAAAAATACAAACACCTTTGCATTTTTCACACTAATACGAAAGAGAAAGGTTTTATATTTGAACTTTAGAGGGCGTAATATTATGGCATCAGATAAGAGGTCTTGGCACGGGGTTACGCGTTTTTCTGAAGGTTGTTATTTTTTTCATTTCTTTTTCGGAATTGTGAACCTATTGTTTTATTTATGGAATTGTGAAGCCATAATCATCTCTGGAATTACGAACCCTGTTACAATTTTCGAGACTGCTAACCCTACTACATTTTCGGAATTATGAACTTTTTTTTAATTTTCGGAATTACGAACCATCTGAGTATAAAGAACTTTCGGAAATATGAAGCTTCGGGTAAAAGAAAACGAGCCTTCGGAATTATGAACCTTCTGGAAAACGATAAGTAACCTCCAATCTGTAACCTATTTTCTGTACATAATGTATTGAAATGTATATAGGAAACATCCATGATGCCACATGCAAACCCAGTCCGTTCTTTTCCGTTTTTCAGTTAATATATCATGGTATAACACGGGGAGTAATGGAAATGTCAAAAAGGATTCTGAGAAAGAGTTTAAAATTCTGTATGCTTTTATTTTTATATCGTTGTTCTTTTTTTTTCTTTCCTCGTTTATGTTGTTGATTTTCTAGAAACACTTCCCACATACATGTACGTGTACTTGTGTCTCGTATTGACTCGTGAAACTAAAGGGCATAGGTAATGTCCAGAGGTACAAGCGTTGCATGGAAAATAAGAAAATCATTTGGTGAAATTACAAAAATCGATTTCAAAGTACAATTGTTGATGTAAAGTAATTACTTTTGTATAAGCCTGCAAAAGAGTGGTTGCCTCTGGCAATCGGTTTGTAATATCGCAATGATCACTCGGTACAGTCTGAAGGAGGTCTAGAAAGTTTAATTTTCCAGATTGCCTACCCCGTTTTTCCCCTTCGGCAAAATGGCAACATCTGATCGCAAACTCGCTGGCAATTTAATTGCAAACAATATTTGAACCCCTCTGTCCTATGAATTTATTTGGGGATGAGACAATTGGGTGTTGCTCACTATCCTTCCTATGTTACGCCCACTTGAGGGTCATTTACACAACTGTCCACATTTTGCGATTTTCTCGAGATCACGCTTTTTGACTCGTGGTGTAAAAGGGACTTTTATGATTTCTTTCCTTATTTGATGTATTTCATACGAGTTAAGATACATGTATATGATAATCGAGAGGAGTAGGCGAAATCGCCCAATAAACTTTTTGAAGCGACTAAAAGAACTGTTGAATGGCGTTTTTATTTTTTATTCCATACATCTGTAATTAAGATGAATTGCTAAAAAAACACACATACACGATCAATTGGGCAAAAAGAATTTCCGTTTCGGTTTAATAAAATTTGGAGTGGACTATTAGGCTATTATTATTATTATTATTATTATTATATACATATACACATACATGCATAAACACAGCCTGGAAATTCTCTTCTTGTAGTTGAAATGTTAACATATTTTTTGTTTATGACGCGGACCTAAAATTGTAATACAAAACATACATAGAATAGTGCATGATACATTGAAACTCTGTGAATATTTTTATAGTGCAGGGTTGCATGGCTCATGTTCAAACAAAGGTCATAATTCAACATTAATTTGTTCGAAAAGTGTTATTTCTTACACCTAGACAATGGCATGGCAAAATATCTGCTAAACATTATAACTGTTACACAAAAGAGCATTGTAGTATTGAATTCATCTTTTCACATTTGAACATTTACATTTTCATGTTTTGTAAATCATGTCTTAGAATGTGGTAAAACAATTCCTAAAAGTTTGAGGACAAATTATAAATTGTCACTCAATGGAAGTAAAAACAATGAGCAATTTGACTTGAATAACTAACAGTTTACGGTTCTGAACTCTAGTATGACAATTGTGTATCGATCCTCTCTCTACCCAGATGTAGAAATGTATACCTGGTATAGCGCCACCCTCGTTGTGAATTGAAGTAGCACGTGCAACTGTGTAAAATGGCGACAGGCTGGAAGTCTCCCCCTTCTGCATGTATTAAATGGGTAGTGTGCATTACAAGCACCAAGCTGATTCGTATTGGCTACAGTGCCACGATGTTACTTGAATTGAATTGAATTGATTTATCGTCCGTTAAAAAATGAAAATTCGTTGCTCACTGGTTTTTACAAACAAAGTACACAATTAATCTATACAATTATAAAGGGGTAATAAGTTCGATTGTTCATTTAATTTTCATTTAGTATTAAATATTATTATACTTTACTATTTTTTTGGAGGGGGAGGGGGATTCAATATTGTCTTAATTCCCACGCAGCAGTAAAAATTTGAAAAGAAGTTAAGTCGAGGACTCAGGATAATTGTTTGTAGCTTTTACCAGGACATTTCCGGCGATCCTACTTTGCCTAAATTGTGTAAGATATGGTTCAGTGATAATTTTTTCTTTTTCCCTCCTCTATAATTTTTTCTGTCCCTTTACCTTTTGGGAAATTCCTTTTCTTCGCCTAGTATCTCACCAATCCGTTTCCTGTTTACATAAATATTAGCAAAAGGCTGGAATCATATTTGAATTAAGCCTATCAATAATAATTGTATACAATATTATTATTATTTTCATTATTATAACTATTATTATTATTATTATTATAAGTAGTAGTAGTAGTAGTAGTAGTAGTAGTAGTAGTAGGAATATTAATAGTAATAGTAGTAGTATCATTATTTTCATTATTATTATTATCATAATTATCGTTATTAGTATTATTGATTATTATCATCATTATTGTTATAATTATTATCATGATCATTACAAACATCATCATTATCATTATTACTAGTATTATTTATTATCATTCTTTGTAGTACATTTAGTAGTTGTATTTGTAGTAGTAGTAGTAGTAGTAGTAGTAGCAGTAGTAGTAGTAGTAGTAGTAGCAGGGGCGGATCTAGGGGGTGTTTCGGCGGTTTAACCCCCCCCCCCTTGGGCGGCCAAGTAAAGAAAAACACAATGTAAAACAGTAAAACGGCGCGATTTTTGGATTTTTGTTTTGGTCAACCTCCCATCCCCCCCCCCCCTTGGCGAAAAGCTAGATCCGCCCTTGAGTAGTAGTAGTTGTAGTAGTAGTAGTAGTAGTAGTAGTAGTAGAAGTATATAAAGAACACGGAGTATTCGATGCATATAATCCCATATGTTTTATACTTCTCCACAACAACTTACCGAGGCACACAAACTAACCAAAATTAACTTGAAGTCATTTTGGCTTTCCCACTATCATATCAACCATGTCAGAAACACTTCTCATCGATTAGGATATCCAATCCGTTTGGGAATTAAATTGTACTAGAAAAAAAAAATCACCGGCTAAAAGGAGAAAGATCTTTTAAAATAGCTTTAGCGTATCGCCTTCACGACCTATGAATAGTGGATGGTTATGGACCACCGTCTAAATTGTGTTTCAGAGAAAAGAAAAGCAAAAATAACGACGTCGTCATGGTAACAAGTAGATGCTGACGGGAGCAATAAAATCAAGGGATTATATCAGAATATGGGACGCTTCTGACTGTGTAGAGTGTATGTATGAAGACCATAAATGATGCTTTTCGTTCAACCATTGTCTCACTTTTCATAACCGAAAACCGTCGTAAACTTTAGAATCCTGAAAAATTGTTACATGGTAACATAATACGGATAATGTATACCGACTGGTTTAATAAGAGACACTCTACATGTTCATTTGATTTATGGGCATGTATAAACGTGTCAGGATAGGGGTGCGGTACGTTGTAGAAAAGACATTAATCATAATCATGTTTACTAACTGCATCGTAAAGGTATGTATTAATGCTTTTATTTTAATGTTTGTCATCGTCAATCGGGGAGGAGGTTAACAACATTCATATCATAAACATATTAATTGCCTCCAAGATAAGAATATTATGAACGCTTCATCACATCATATAAGAGCAGATGTGTATTCCTGGGGAGCAAATGTGTATGGATTGAATATATTCCAATTAAATACACCCAAACGGGGTTTAATTCGTTCATGATTACCGATGAATCGTAATTCACACATTTGTAAAACAAGTCTTCGGTGAGGCTATCTTACCTATTCTTACGGGAGAAAATATTTCACTTTACGTAGAAAAGAGTGGAACAGTAGCTTAAAACTGATTGCACCTTTAATTCGTGACCACCACCATAGTCAAACAACTGCACCGAAATCTGACGATTTTTTTTTTGAGGGGTGAGATGGGGGCCTTAGCAAATATTTCCATGATATCGCATTTCGTTTACCGTTTCAACTGTAGTAGTACAGAAATTGATTTGGAATGAACAGGAATGTGACATAGCAGCGGCATGAATCTGGTATTTAATGTTGCGACGAGAGTGGACTAGATCATGCAGGAATGAGCGGAGACGAACAGACAGTGGCGTAGTGCAGGCGCGGATCCAGGATTTCTTAGGGGAGGGGGCCCAACTTTCTTCATTTTTGTTTGCTCCCTAAAATTTGAAAATCGCGCCGGCCGAAAAGTCGCTCAGTGGGGGGGGGGGGGTTGTGAGCACACTTTTTTTTTTTTTTTTGTCCTCGAAAATTTTTCAATTTGCACCCCCCCCCCCTTGAGCGCCAGGGGGGGGGGTCCAACCCCCAAAAAAGGTAAAAATCACGTGATTTTACATGATTTTTTTCTCAAGGGGGGGGGGGGGGGGCCCGGGCCCCCCGGGCCCCCCCCCCTGGATCCGCCACTGGCGTAGTGCGACCCCAGGTATTGACGGGGCTACTCACATTACGCAGGGGCACGCGGGGTAGAGGGCACCGATCATACTCAGAAGTAATGAAATGGGAGAAGGCTCTGATTAAAGGGATCCGGTAACTTTGTCTCAGATTCTGAAACGAAATCCTGGATTTAGCTCATGCTGCAATGATAATTATAAACCTTTAGGTTAGTCAGGAACCATGACTTTTATGAGCCGATCGCCTGTCTGATTATCAAGATATTTATGATTGGAAATCAAAACCAAACTTTGCGTTTGCCTAACGGTTTTCGTAACACTACAGTCTATTGGGGAAAATAAGTATGGTAAACCGGGGCACTGAGGCACTTCTTGATCATTTTTAAGCGCGATTTTTGTTTAGGTTTCAATATTACACCATTTCACATACACTGCTAACACATAGGGCCCTGCATCTCAGATTTAACATTATTAAACGATCCCTTTAAGCTGAGGGTGCAGGTTGTCTGTATCCTCTTCTTTTGTCTTTTGTCCCTATTTCCCCTATTTTGGGGGTTACAAGAATATAGTTTAACTTCGTTGGGGGTAGCCTATAATCTAGGCGGAGTGCCGAGATTTTTCCTTTGCTGCTAGACTAACCTTAAGCAGAACGTCTGATACGGCGAGACTACGAACCGTGAGACTCACGGTTCGTAGTCTCGCCGTATCAGACCTTCTGCTTAGGGTTAGTCTAGCAGCAAAGAAAAAAGCTCGGCACTCCGCCTAGATTATAGGCTACGTTGGGGGTGGTTGACGTGCCCCTGTACCCAGTTTAGCTACGCCACTGTAGACAGGGCACACTATGACTCCACGCAAAGCCTTCAACGGTGGGCCCGGAAAGGATCAGGTTGCTGCACATGAATTGAGATTACAGCCAGCTTCTATTTTGAGTACGGTATAAGCTCCATGTGATATGATGGTCCACATTCCTTTGATCCTTTCCAATTCCAGCAAGGTCTTTCTAGACCCTCCTAGAAGATCTATGTTCTCCTTCTCTCTCTGTCTCTCTCTCTTCTCTCTCTCTCTCTCTCTCTCTCGTCCCCATTCCCCACCCCCTAATTCTCTCTCTCTCTCTCTCTCTCATTCTCTATCTGAGTTCATATACCTTTCATATTCTGTCTCTCCCGCTTCTCTCTGTATCATGTTTATATCATCTCTTTCTCATAAAACCTCTCTCTCTCTCTCTCTCTCTCTCTCTCTCTCTCTGTGTCCCGTCCCCTTTCCCCCAACCCCTACTTATCGTGTCTCGTTCTTTCTCTCTCTCTCTCTCTCTCATTCTCTATCTGAGTTTATATACCTTTCATATTCTGTCTCTCCCGCTTCTCTGTGTATCATGTTTATATCATCTCTTTCTCATAAAAATATATATATATATATATCTCTCTCTCTCTCTCTATCTCTCTCTCCCTCCCCCTCTCTCTCCACACACACACATACTCACCCGTCACCCTTGTCTGACATGTTATTTCCTATCTAATCTAGATATGAAGTCACAGGGCTGGGGCAAAGCGAACCATCCTCATCACAAGGAAGCATTTAGTTTAATTCCAAACCTTAACTTAAACGTTTATTTCGTCAACTCTGGTTTCAGTTCATGACGTTATGATGATGAGAGATAATGGTCCTAAGGTAGTGACTTCAATGCTAAATGTACGATTAAAGATTTACTGAAATTTTGAGTGAAAAACAGAAGATTATTCATGATAAAAGTTGGAGAAAAAAAATGATTTGATCGATTCCCAAACTCTCCCAAACCTTTATAAGTAGATTACATTTTAGGTGAATGCAAATCGTCACAAAGCAATGAATTAACTCTATACATGTATATCATTCCAAACATTTAAGTGTTGGAAGATTTTTTAAAGCCTGTTTTATGTCTTATTTTAATGGGAAAACGGTTGGGATGATTCAAAAATTGGCGGGTTGGGGGTAATAACTGTTAGAGGGAGTTACACATTGACGCCTTCAAAGAAAACCATAAATATCTTTCTGGTTAGATAATTTTTTTTCAGGATTTGTTGCATGTTAGAGGGTTAGCACAGTAAAATGAATATAATAAGTAACATTTCAAACAACACTAGGCAGTTTTTGTGGTGACACGACATTTGCTCCTGCGACAATTGCTCCGGGCTTTATTTCGTCTAAGATGTAGGGTTAGGGTTAGGGTTTCAATAGGGTTTTATGTTAGGTTTAGGGTTAGGTTTAGGGTAGGGTATAGTGTTGAATCCAGGGTTGAAGTTAGCCATTCGATTAGTGTGTGAAATTTACAGCGGAGCAATTGTCGCCGGAGCAAATGTCATGGAATCGTTTTTGTTCATCAACCTTCAACAATGTTACCGGTTCACGTTAAGGCTAACTAAGAGGATTGAGTCATATTTGTATGTGTACAGTACCAATATCAATAATATCTTTCGGGGAAACTTGATCGGGATCAATGCCGTTCTTCCTAAGAGCCTGCAGCTATATAAATAACGATGTTCATACTTGAAATAATAATCGTATTGACTAGTAACCTAATTGAAACAAAACACCTCCTTTTCTGTTACCAAGTGGTTTTGGTTGAGAGGCAATGTAAACAGAAACAGTAACAACCAAACCTGATATTCACCATGTATAACTAGGAGTGCGGATACATTTTCCACACTTTTGAAATTTCTTTATGATTGTAATGAAAATATTATCTTAAATAATTTACACATATTTTTAATTTGTGTGCTGCCTTTTAACTCATAATCTAAGATTACATAGGGATATTTGTTGTTATTTATTAACTTTTATAAGATGATGAAGCGGATCTTAATCAAATGATTGGTTGAGAGCGTACACATGACCAAGCATTTATTTTGCCTAACACGTGATTGTACTTATGGCCAGACCGGTCATTAGTAAAATCATGTTATAAAACACCATTTCATAAAACAAATAAAACATCATCATATAAAACAAATAATACACATCATTGTGTTCGGGCATTAGTAAAATTACCCACACTCTGTACCTTCAAAACAGTCCAAACACACTCGGCTATCGCTTCGGGCGTGTTAGACTGTTACAAAGGTACCTTGTGTGGGTAATTCTTACTAATGCCCTCACTGCTGTGTATGTATATTTTTACATGGGCATAACCTCTCTTGTATCGAAGGACATATATATACATATTATATTATAATGTAATATACTACAAAGTGCATCACACTTTGTAATCATTCAATACATTTTTTTGGGGGAATGGGTACCGAGGTCGATGGGTCACCCAAGTCGCATTCCTAGAGTACTTTCTGATATATATTGGTATTATAGGTGACGTTTAAATCACGACACTACCCCATCCCCTCACTTTCAACAAAAACGACGTTCCTAATCGTGTGCTCTTTGAAATTGTCATACCATATATTTATTTATATTCAACTTATTTCATTTATGCATGCCAAAATACCCTCCCATATTCAAGTTATATTTTCTCTGTATAAACCCGGGGAACCAATACTGCAAACACGGTGCTTAACTTGGTTATTGAAGAGCGCCTATTGACACGATTTAAATGAAATAACCTGTATACGTCACGTGACTAGAAAATAGAGACGTCCAATCGGAACTCTGTTATACCTGCGCATATACTGATGGAATTTGATTTGGGTGCACGCCGTGGACTTTTTCAATTTGCTTAGTAAATCGAGCTCCGCCATTCCCTACCCGGCCTGCTCGGGTAAATGTTGATCTAACCTATTTCATTGGGTGAAAGCCGAGGACATATTCTCACTCCAAGATCTCGATCTCCCGTCATTCTGATTTCAATCATGCCAGCATGCCAGCATACTGTGATGTGTTTCTGTTTTTTTTAAAAACCAAATGAAGACAGAGATGTATCCTACATAAATTTTCTCCGGTGTCATTGCTCCGTTATGTATATCGTCACATCCACAGGTTTCGGTTTAGAATTGCAATCTTGTTTCATGTAAGGTGTTGTTAAGGATTAGAGTTGGGTACACTCTTAAAACTGAAATGCTAAATCACCATTTAAAAGGGCCGAGGAGTGACAACTCTTTCAAAATGGTAGGTTAACACTTTGAACATGCTGGATCCAACCTTTATAGTGTTGGATACAGCATGTTCAAAGTGTTAATCAACCATTTTGAAAGAGTTGTCACTCCTCGGCCCTTTTAAATGGTGATTTAGCATTTCAGTTTTAAGAGTGTATGACATAGTGTTGGGTCCAGGAATGAAGTCAATAATTCGAACGATGTTGACAATTAATTTGTGAGGATTTGGGAAGGAGCATGGCTGTATCGTACAAATAGGCGGAGATCCCAATCAAATTACGATACGTGAGCTTGCATTAATGTTTCCTACTACGCGTATAACCGCCCATTAGAAAGTGCAAATGACCGGTAATTCGCGTTTTCTAATGAAAAGCTGGTTAAACCTCTAAATAATTATGTCAGTCGATTTACCCTAGATATATTGGATTTGGGACGGGGCAGCTTATTGAACGACAACGTTCGTCATCACAATTATATAACAAAAATACATATGATACACATCATAATGTTATTGCTTTGTCCATCACCATCGCCTTCCAAACAATCTAAACAGTGCTGTACCAAAAAGACATCTCGAGTGGATAGTTCTATTCCCTGAGAGAGAGAGAGAGAGAGAGAAAGAGAGATAGAGGGAGAGAGAGAGAGAGAAAAAGGGGGAGTGGTGGGGATAAGAGAGAGAGAGAGAGAGAGAGAGTGTTAGATCGTAATTTCATGTTTTCTTCCTTCGTCTTTTTCTAGAGGGAGTTGAGAAAGGCTTCCTAATCTGATGTTTTGTCACTGAGTCTACGTATTTACTATACCTCTACTGCTATCCGAACGTTGTTCGTTGTTTCTTCACTTTGAAGGTGTGATGTGTGCAATATAAACTGTGACTACAACTAATCACAAAAGGCGTGTATCCGCAATACTGTGGTAAAATGACGATTTTTTTCCCCCTTCACCGCATATTCTCAGCTGCAGTTTAAAGGTAAAGACCAGTTCTGGTCATACGATTGCATTGTGAAAGAAACGTTGTGGAATCGATCAGAAAAGGTTGATCATCTAGCATATAAGTATTGGTGTGTACTGCAAGGTTCTGGAATCATCAAAATGATAAGAAATTTGGCCCAGTCTTGGTAAAATTACAAGCACTGCACACAGAGTGATGTATATGGGACTACCCTATATCTATCCATTTCGGATAGATATAATAATAATTACCAAATTTATCAATTAGTAGGCGGTTTCCCGGCAAAAGTTTTATCATCACGTACAGGTGTATTAGTCAAAACATATTCTTTCAAATGATTGGTAATGAGAGCTTCCATTCCATTTTTTGAGAGGGGGGCTCTTCCAAAACTGGTCTTTACCTTTAAAAAATGCAATAAATATATATTCTGCTACTATTCAAAACGTGTGCAATTTATCTAAGACGAGGTAATTCGAACACTAATTTCGAAACACCAACGATTTCCCCCCTGTTTTTGTTGTGTTCTTCTTCAAGTTATCTGTCATTTACCTACAATTAATTTCCATAATATTTATAGTGTTATTATGCAATTATTTCTTAAATTAACATGGTTTCAGAACAGCCGCACATGCACGGGCTAGTTAACATTTTTATAAACAGTTAACATCTCAAATTCGATTTCTCCGAATATTTCAAATGACTTTTACAGAGTCTTGATCGAAGAGTAGTCCATGGCGATGGCTAAACAAAAGTTTAGCTTTTAAAAATTCCAATTCATCCAAATCTATATATCAAAAAAAGTAAATCTAATTTTAAAGGAATACAAATCCTAAGAGAAGAGGCGTAAATATTCACTTCTGAAAGATAAACGCCTATAAACTAAAACAACAACAACTTAGAAAAACGCAAATGTACTGTTATAAACCCCATGTTTCTTAGAATTTCTTTGGAAAATTTAATAGATGTCTGAGACCCCGAACATTGAACCAGATGGAGATGCAGTGGAAATCGTCCCATCGATGAAAGAATGAAGTTCCCCAATGAACTTTCATTCTGATATTTAACAAGATGGTTATAATGTGATTGAGATCGACTTTTTAAAAATCGAATTATTCCGCTAGGCTTACACAAAATTGCTCCGTGCCGGCTTGGGACGCTGCTGTTTCTTGCGCAAACAAACGTTGTAGTTATAGGAAATGGGCAAAATTATTGAGGGCCTAAGGATATAGGAAATATAAATGAGAGAAAAGAGATGAAGAGAGATCGGAGAGATGGGGAGAGAGAGAGGGCGAGAGAGAGAGAGAGAGAGAGAGAGAGGGGGGGGGGAGTTTAAAATTAGAGGAACGAATAGAAAGAGGAATGGAGAAAGAAAGAGACAATAGACAAGCTGGTATCGGACGGGTTTCGGAATGGATCTGGGGATTTAAGTGTGTATATGCGATAGACCACTTACACCCCCCTTCTTCCACTCTCACAAAAATAAATAAAATGGACTTTAGAAGAAGAACAAAATTGGTAAACGAATACCATCAAAGACATATATGGATTTTGAAATGTGCTGTTCAGCGAATTTCACCAATTTCCACCAATTTGCCTTGATTTTGTTTGAATCGACAGGTCCAACAGGGGGCAGTATTCAAAGAACCAAATAACTGCATCACAAGAAAATCAGTAACGCTTCATGTCAATTTCAATGCACATGCTACCTACGTATGACCCTCTCAAACAAACAAAGATTCCTTATTCCAAAAATTATTCATAACAAACACATATATTTTGTTTACTCTTAATACTGTTTAGTTTAAATTGATTACAAACATCGAACTTCCTTCAATTTATTGCGTGTACCGTAGCAATATTGCGAGTTAATTTCATCAAGATCTATACACTGTACTTCAAAATGAAATTGGTGATATCGCCAGAGAATTTGATCTATTTAAAAGGGATCGTTGTACTTTCTCCATCGAAGCCCCAGAGATATAAAACACACACACTACGTAAAACCTATAGGGACACGACGTGATACAACTTGATATTTATGGGACAAATATAGGTTAATTCATGTTTTCCCTATAATAACGTTATATATTGAGAAAGCAGGCTCTCTCCTAAAGTGGAAGTCCACCTTTCTATAGATGTTTTTTAAAGTATGAAATTAAGAGAAAAAGATCAGTGAAAAGTTTGAGCAAAATCTGAGTAGAAATAAGAATTATGGTTTTTAAGTTGCAATCCATCTAACAAAAATATCTTTGACGTATCTTGAAGAGTTCCCTTCCATTTACTACGTGTATGTACACAAAATAAAACACTTTTTTATTTCTCTGAAGAATATTTGTTATCATAAAGCACCAAATCTCTGCAAATATATTTATACATACCCCTTTGTAAAACAATTATTTTTTCTTCATTAATAGCCAAGTCAATAAATATAGTATGCCTGGGTACGGGGTGACTAAATCTGTTCAAGATGTCAGTATAAAGCATTATGGTATGTTCAGTTTGGACTTCAAGTTAATAACTCTATTTGGTTGGAATAAATGAGGTGCACAAACAATTTTTGTTTTAGTTCGGATTATGGTTGTCTAAAATACTGCTAAAGATATAATCAACTATGATAATGCTCTGCAAAGGAATGAGAGGGCGACAAACAGAGTCGCTCTCAGTCTGTATCAAGTCATTAGATTTTTCTTCAACAATTTGAGGCTATGATGATATTTAGATATTAACTAGAAAAAAAATTGAGCATGCTTGTCCCCTACATACACACACATTAGGAGTCATTGCCATATAGATTAGTTGAATACAAAGTCCTTTAAAGTGTACTTACAATTATTGGAACATGGTGAACTTCAGCAAGATTAGAAAATTCTCTGACACGACACGAACGTAACAATTAGAACTTTCAGATGAAAATAGGACCAGCATGACTTTTAAACCATGGAGAATCCTTTTACTTACAATATTGTCAAGAAAATTGAGGTTACTACAGTCTACAGGTGTCGTACAGGCCTAATGAAAATAATATCTAGTTTTTATTTTTATCGACCCTTCCTCCACCCATTTTATACCAGCCTAAATGGTAATGTTATTTGATAGTTTTGTTTTGAAATTAAATCAATGAAAATCTGAGGCGGTACACGGAGATAAGGGGGTCAACACAAATCATGAACACAATGGTCAATAGGCAGGCGCGGATCCAGGATTTTCCAATAGGGGGGGGGGGGGGGGGGGGGCCGGAAATTCGAAATCCGCGCAGACCGTCATTTAAACTTACCAATACTGACAAGGTCATATTAGAAGCACTGTACTTTAATAGTGTACTGGTACCTACAAACGGGCACAATTATTTTGGAAAGGGGACATGCTCACGTCACATCTCTTGTCCGATATCAACATTCCCTGTTTTCAAGTTATGCTCGCGCGCAATTTTTTTGACATTTCCATCAGTGGGGGCTGAAGCCTCTTGCCCCAATATCTATTTCCTGGTTTAATAATTTGGCGAGCGAGCGAAGCGAGTGAGCGGAAATTTGAGCTTATGTATGTTGTGAAAGTGTTAATTGTCACCAAAATATACGAGATAAGATATAACAAATGCATATTGGTAATTTTTAAATTTTCGGGGAAAGAGAGGCTGCAACCCCATCCCGCATTAACTGCAGGTGTTTTGAAATCAAATCAGACTCCCCAAAAAAGTATTAACCAAAACGCACGAATCCAGTTTCAAAAATCAAAAAAAAGTTAGCTTCAGAGGGGGGGGGGGGCACATCACCCCTCAGACTCCCTCTAAAAGTATTAACCGAATCGCACGAATCCAGGTAAAAAAAAAAATCAACTTCAGAGCTAGAGAGGAACCCCCCCCCCACACACACACAAACACACACACACCCCCTGTGCGCGCAAGCGCGAAATTAACGCTGGCGCTAATGCGTTAGCAGGGGCGGCGGAGCTATTTCCAAAGTGGAAAGCACCAACAAAAAAGGGCACCTACAAAGCGAAATCTCAAAGCGAAAATATACATTTTTGTAGACATTGGTATATACCCTTTCATTGTGATTCCATTATCAGGGACGATTTCAATATTTGTTTTTCTTTATATCTTATACAATATATTGCTTAAGCATCACCCTTTCGGCTGGGTGTAATTGTCTGAATATTCATTTGCGAGCGAGCAAAGCGAGCGAGAAAAAAATGTAAGATCTGTGAGGTCGCAGAGTGAAAAATTACATCTTATAAAGAGGAAAAAACCAAATCATGATGGGGTTATAAGCATCACGGAAGACTGAAAAAACTTTTGTTTTAAAGTGACATATAATTGTATCATCAGCTTTAGGGGAAATTACTCTTAGTCGCTTGAAATTAGGTGCAAGCCTGATGATGAGAGGTTAAGGGGACACTTATCGAAAGGGATAAAGACACTTATTAGAAAAGAAAAGGAGCATGTGTCAAGGTACAAAGAGTAATTATCAAAGGTTCAAACGAGGCACTTCTTACACCTGAAAGGAGGCACTCACCAGAAATGAGATAGGGCACTTATGAGTATGGGAAATGGGCATTTGTCGACGGAAAAGGGGCATCCATCAGAAATTTATTTATCAGAGGTGAAAAGGGGCATTTATGAAAAGGGGATAGGTCCCTTATTAGAAAGGAAAAGGGGCACGATTCAAAATAAAAGGGCAGTTAGCAAAGGTGAAAATGGGCACCCATCATAGATGAAAAAAGTACTTATCAGGAGGGGAAGGGGTACTTTTCAAAGTAAAACGAGCATCTCTCAGATTTGAATAGGGGCAATTATCGGAGGTGAAGAGCGCACTGAAGTGAAAAGAATTAACATCTCATATATGAAAATGGTCATTTACCAGAGATGAAAAGGGACACTTTTTATTTATGAAGGGGCTCATTTTTCTAAATAGCCCTTATCAGATAGGAAAGGGGGCACATGTGTTGATGAAATGTGCGCTTATCCGAGTTAAAAAGGGGAAGGGGCACTTCTTTACAAAGTAAAAGTGGCCCTTTGGGGGGTACTTGAAGAGTGGGGCGAACTTTGCCCCCTACCCCTGCCACCCGCCCCATCATCTGAAAATCCAAAATGATGTTGTAGGGGCCGGGCGCAGCTTTATCATGAGTGCTTTTATGTGAACCTCTTTTTTATAAATATATTATGCTGAATTCCGACCCAGATTGCACACTCTAAAATGATAGTATGATCATCCTTGCAGTTCACGTATGCACCCCTTCCTCCTAATCCATCGTTACCGTCACTGCCATTTACGTATGGCCGGCCGGCGTGTTTTTTATTTACACGCTAGCGAGGGGAATTTCTCGATTAATTCCAATGAAACCGCTTAAAATTCTAATGAAACCGCTCGCGAAGAGTCTAGCCTGGATCGGAGAGCTCGCTAGTCCTATACGCTAGTGTGAATTTACATCCAGGAGAAAGTTTGCTTAACTTTTTCTTGAAACACTTGAACGGTTATGGAAACTGTTTGTGTTTTTAATCTCCAAATATTAATATTATTATGCATCAAATATAAAACATTGATTTCTACTGTGATATGTAAAGGCACGAACTTACGTTAATACACACACATTTTTTTTGTTTTTTGTAACCAAGAAGGTGCACCATGGTAATACGTTTATTTTGATGTTATCAAAATAAACCCAATTGTAATAGAATGCAATAGTGTAGGCCGGAAATATGCGGCAAGCCGGTGACTACACACGATAGCGCGCCTCTTTTGTAAAATGATTTTGAGGTCAATAACCGAATGTTTCCCAGCAGGTCGGCAAATATCAAACATAGGCGCATCTCTTTGTAACCTACATTGAGGTCACAAAGCCGAATCTTTACCACGCGTGTTTTGTAAATATCAATGATAGGCGCGCTTTTGTAATACATATCGGGGTCGCAAGGCAAGTGTTTCCCACGACGTGTATTTTTACTAACCAATGGGTCATTCTCAGCTAATACTTCGTTTGAGTTGGTCGTGTTTTATTGGACTCAGAATTATACATGCTAATTGTACACAGGTTGTCGCTGTTGAACTGACTGCACCGGTTAGTTTCTATTATCACTGGGTTTCACACCAATACGCTGGATATTCGGAATTGAACAGAGAGACAGCTACACGGGATATAAGGATTAAACGGTGGAAAAGTTACACTGGATATCTGGAATTAAACAGAGGAAGAGTTACACTGGATAATTGGATCTAAAAAGAGAAAATGTTACACTAGATATTTGGAATTGAACAGAGGAGTAATTGTATTGGATAGCTGGAATTAAATATTGGAGGAAGTTACATCGGAGCTCGGATTGCGGCATAGTCGTCTAACTGGCTCGTCTGTATTGTGTGGACGACAAGATGGGGAAGTCTAAGGCGTCTACGGGACGAAAGGGCAAAGGAAAGCGGAGAGAGCCAGCGCTTCAAAACAGTGACCCGATCAGGGGGACAACGCCAGCTCCACATTCTCGAGTGACGAGACGCGGCTCGAGGAGTAACCCAGCCGCTTCGGCAGGGCGGGAGCGCCAAGGAGACCAGACTCCGACGGGGGGGGGGGGGGGGGGGGGGGGCCCAACATCACAGAATCCCTAGAAACGGCGAATCAACCGTCTATTGTCCATCCTCCACCCGGTGAGTTACCTAGCCACAGGCTAGTCTCATCTTCTAATTCCGCAAACATATCATTCCCTAAGGAGATGGGGGAGATGGCGCAGTGAGACATATAAACTTTATGTCCGTTAATAGGTTGGTCAAGGTCGGGTTGATTGTAGGCAAAGGAGATAGGGGCCTACATATAAGGTGTGGATATAATTATGGAGAGTTAGTACGATTGCTTACTTTGTTTTCAATAATTTTAACCAGCTCAGTGGGATGTTATTCATCCGGCTTCTTGATGCTCTGCACTTGGCCACTTAGAATGTGCCTGTAAAATTTCAAGAAAAATAAAGATCGTTCTGGGGTCCAGAAGCGTGAACCCGATTTGCCCCATAGACAATGCGTGTAATGCATGGGCGGAAAACGTACAGGATCTGTATTATGACCGGACTTTAATTGTTTGTTTTTTCTCTCTCTTTGTGTCACTTTATCTGACGTATTTGGTATCATGGGAAAGAGAATTTCATGGTTGTTATTGTAAACAATTTTTTTTTTGTTCTATGGTAATCCTATCGAAACACGTGATGTAAAATAGATTTATAGGACAAAATTGCGTCTTCAATGACCCCCTTGACCAATTTTAAAAATCTGGCCAAGAGGTGCCCTGCGTATTGCAACTCGGAATGTCACTGCAAAATTTCAAGGGGAAAAAGGGACGTTTAGGGGGTGAAAAGCAGTCTGAAAAAATGACGCCATAGCCGATACGTGTTATATTATTGGGCGGAAACTCGGCGGAATTCGTATAATGACCCTTGTTCAAATGTGATTTACTCAAAATTTTCTGTGTGAACATATACCATACTTGGTATCATTCGAAAGGGCACTTCATTGCGGTCAGTTTGACACCGTTGTCATCTGCGCGCAATGTACTGCACGCATTAAAGGCGCTATTACGTAACGCATAGTAAATTCATCATTTTGGCGATAACTTTGCGCTGACGTATTCGAATTTTACCAAACTTGGCAGACAGTTGTCACGTATATGGATACATGTGTCTGCCAGGTTTCATTGATGTAGGTATAAAGATCGTTATTTTAGAGTAAGTTGAAGTTATTTCGGAATTTTCTCGAAAATGGCGAATTTGGAAGGCAATTTTTCTCAAATTTGGTCAGTGTTAGGGTATATAATTTTGTATATGGCTGGAAAGGACATATCTTCAAGTATCTAAATCCAAAAAAGGGTACGGGTTTGCCAAGCCATTATGAAGATACGGCCACAGAGAGAAAGCCAATTCCTAAAACTTTAGGGGGCGCTATTTATGTTGTGCAAAGCCATTGGAGCGTGAAATTTGGCACGGCTATATGTGCAATTATGAGATAAAGATACTGTGAGATTTAAAAACAAAACGGAATTTATATGAGAAAGTTATGGCAGTTTTAGATTGTTTAGGGGTCCATTTTTCAAGAACTTGAGATTTATTGGAGGAGTCGGTTTTAGATTTGAAATTCGAGTATGAAGATGGCATTGTGAAGGTCAAGTCATCCGTCGCAGATGAAAGGACATCTCTCAGACTATCTAGAGGAATTTGTTAAAAGTTTGTAGGATCTAGGATAGTGGGGATGGGAAGGAAGATATAACGGCCTTAAAATGGACCAGAAACGGACAAAATGGCGCCTGGACGGTCATGCATGGGTGATTTCCAAAATCGAAGAAAGTAGTGACCTTGATGAGATGTTAGAGACTGTGCCTATGAAATTTGAAAGGAAAAAGACATGAGGAAAGCACCTAACTAGGAATCACAAACACTACGTGCAAAACGAATGCGATTTCCTGACGATAAGGATAAGGGAAAGGAGAATATTAATGGGGCAGAATGTGAGCGAAAACAAGGCGATGACGAAGGTCGTCATTGCGATAATATGCTATATAGAATTGAATTTGCTTCGCTTATGTAATAATGTTAGAAACCTTTGGTTCTATAAGCCCATAAAAGGTACGCCATACTCGGAAGGAATTTGGTTTTTATCTTTCTCCAAATAGGTGCCCAGGCTCACCGGGTTTGGGTGTGCGGAGACATTCTCGTGAGGCGAGCTGGTGAGCGGGCGTTTACCAGAGGCTGTCGAGACCTGGGAATCGCTGGTTGTGAGGTGGCATGGCACGGGCGAGGAGGGGCGTCGCTATACGCGATTTCCCGCGTCAATTACAGGGCCAAGTGAGGTTCGGTCCTTCTCCATCGGAGCTAATCATCCATGCGGGCTCGAACGACTTGGGGCGTTATTTTGCAAAGGACTGTCGACAAGCGGTGGATGAAGCACTGAATACAGCGCGGTCATTGTTGCCGCAATGCTACATTTCATTTTCAAGCATCTTACTCGCCTGTATTACTATGGTCATGATGTACACGTCACGTCGCAGGTCGTCATCAATGCTGTGCGGAAAGGTGTCAACAAGTATGCCAGACGGAGGGTCCGGCGTATGTGTAGTGGATCATTCATAGGCCACAATTTCAATGCCCAAGAACACTGGTATTTTCACAGAGATGGCGTGCATCTGTCTGATGAGGGATGTGATCTTCTCATGGAGAACTTTGCGTCAGCGGTTCGATTTGCTCTTAATCTTTGAGACTTTATTTTGTGCATGCCCTTTGTTTTATTGCGGGCAATCAGGAGTATATTGAAATTTAAAGAGTAGATTACGATTTAAAATGGTTTATTGACAGGCTGACAAAATGTAGGTCAAGAGGTTGTTTACATTTTTGAGGGAAATTCACGCGCTAGGAAATGTAATACTTTGTATTACATTGGAAGGAAATGTACAAGCGTATGTACGCTTATCAAGCAAGCGCGGAAAATACCGCCAGCAAATTACAAATAGCACGAAGGGGCTTTCATTCTAGTTATGGCTTTCATTTGAATGGACAAGAAGAAAAATGTACGGAGTCTGAAACATTCCCACCACCTCCCCATTATCTCCACCAATAAAAGTATTTTTAGTATATTAGTGGCATAAATTAAATATTGCTTGGTGGTTCGAAGTAGCCAAGGTATACGTATTAGTACGGAAAGGATTTAGGGTTTCAGGTATGAAAGGTACGGATAGGGTTTATGTAATAAATTGGTCAGTGATTTATGAAGTTAATGCAGAGCCGGGGGCATTTGGCCTGGTCGCACATCAAGCGTCGTGCACAAAGACAGTGGGCCGTAGGGGAATTTTCCCATTGGGTTTCGCCCCTACCCGGTTTTGTATGGGTGAATCACTAATCACATGGTACTGATAAGTTTATTGATCAATAATTGTCATCCAATAATTTTCGACCCCACTCAATTTTTACATGCGAGGGGGTTGCCAATGTATATTCAGTCGAATTTGTTCGCATGTCAATTCTTAGTTTTCCGGCCCCCATTCGATTTGAATGCGGGGGGACCTAGTTGTACCTACACATTTTCAAACTCAGGGTGTCACGCTTTAATCTTCGGCATCATCCGGTCTTACAGGCGGAGAGGCTGGTATATATATACATCTATTTTCTATAACTTTAGGCATCACTCGATTTTATAGGCGGGGGGCTGATATAATGACTTAATGTATATAGGTTTAGCCTTGGCATCACTCGATTTCATAGACGGGGGGCCTAGCATTTGTAAGCATTTTTTATGATTCAATATATCTGTGTTATTTTGTTATGACACCCAGATAATTTAAATTGTGCAAAATAAGCGTCCATCTCAAAATGTTAATAAAGCCACAAAAATAACGCAAAGTTGATTGTTTGTTATTTTTGTTAGCCGTGCATAAATTTTGCCACATGCCCAGGTTCTATTTCGCTAGGCAAAAAAAAAAAAAAAAAAAAAAAAAAAAAAAAAAAAAAAAAAAAAAATTGGGTTGTTGGGATTTGGAGTTTGTTCTTTTGTTTCGTTCCTGAACTATAATCATTTCCAGTATGCCTCAAGGAGAGGAATGGCCAAGAGCGCCATGAACCGACGGTGGGGACAGGCTGCGATTACCAGATCTTGTGTAGGGAACCAATGGCCCAGGAAACTGGGCCTGCTGGGTAGAGCACCGTCTTCCCAGCTGGTCACGTGACCCGTGACCCTCGGGTTCCCATATTTGTGGAATCGCAGTCTGTCGCCTTCCGCCATTGCAAACAAATAATTATGGAAATGGTTTTATATGATTTCATATCTATGTTATGTAATAATATGTCAAGTTGGAAATATGCTACCGCAAAAACTCGAACGGAAATATGTAAATGGTTTTTGTATGATTTTATATCTATGTTAATAGTATGTCAAGTTGGAAATATGCTACCGCTAAAACTCGAACGGAATTATAGAAATGTTTCTATATGATTTCTTATCTATGTTGATAATATGTCAAGTTGGAAATAAGCCAACTCAAACGGAAGAATTAAAAGTTGAGAAAAAGGCAATAACAGCATTTTCATTGTATTTCTTATTGCAATACGTTTATTTTGATGTTATCAAAATAAACCCAATTGTAATAGAATGCAATAGTGTAGGCCGGAAATATGCGGCAAGCCGGTGACTACACACGATAGCGCGCCTCTTTTGTAAAATGATTTTGAGGTCAATAACCGAATGTTTCCCAGCAGGTCGGCAAATATCAAACATAGGCGCATCTCTTTGTAACCTACATTGAGGTCACAAAGCCGAATCTTTACCACGCGTGTTTTGTAAATATCAATGATAGGCGCGCTTTTGTAATACATATCGGGGTCGCAAGGCAAGTGTTTCCCACGACGTGTATTTTTACTAATCAATGGGTCATTCTCAGCTAATACTTCGTTTGAGTTGGTCGTGTTTTTCCCTCCCTCCCTCCCCTCAATTCCTTGCTGACTTGTGGACGGGCAGGATTAGGCTCATGATTATTGGGTAGGAGGTTGCCAGGGGGAGGGGGCGGTCCTTTATTGAGAAAGTGTATATAGGGAGACCGGAGTGGTACTTGCCCGGACTGGTGGTTCTGCGTATGTCATTGCCTTAGAGTTTGGGCTTGAATAAGTGACACGATGGGGCTGTAGTAGTGGACAAGGTTGATGGTTAATTGGGCTTGTTTTATGATATTGACATCATGTTTGTTTGTTTGTTGTTTTTTTTTTGTTTTTGTTTTTGTTTTTTTTTTTTCCTTCGGTTTCTACATGTACATCAGATTTGCTAGGTTGCTTTTTGTTGTTTTGTTTTTCTTTTTTTTTGGGGGGGGGGGGATTGTCAAATTGATTATGTTTCATTATTGTTCTTTTAATGGTACACAATCTGTTAATCACTGTGTGATTTTGTTCTATTAAGGCTACAACATTCATGGAAATCAATGCAGATTGTGGAAAGAAAAAAAAAAAAAAAAAAAAAAAAGAAAGAAAGAAAGAAATTGGGCTTGTTGTATTGACATGGTTGGTTGGTTGGGCTTGATTATTGACATGGATGGTTGGTTGGGCTTGTTATTGGCTTGGATGGTTGGTTGGGCTTGCTTATTGACATGGATGGTTGGTTGGGCTTGCTTATTGACATGGATGGTTGGTTGGGCTTGATTGTTGACATGGTTGGTTGGTTGGGCTTGTTATTGACATGGATGGTTGGTTGGGCTTGCTTATTGACATGGATGGTTGGTTGGGCTTGCTTATTGACATGGATGGTTGGTTGGGCTCGTTTATTGACATGGATGGTTTGTTGGGCTTGATTATTGTGATGGTTGGTTGGACTACATTATTGACAGGGTCGGCCGGTTTGGGCTTATTGGCTGGAGCTTCTGTTCCGGAAGTCTTAGTATTCCGAAATGAGAGGGTTTTGTTCTTTTGTTTCGTTCCTGAACTATAATCATTTCCAGTATGCCTCAAGGAGAGGAATGGCCAAGAGCGCCATGAACCGACGGTGGGGACAGGCTGCGATTACCAGATCTTGTGTAGGGAACCAATGGCCCAGGAAACTGGGCCTGCTGGGTAGAGCACCGTCTTCCCAGCTGGTCACGTGACCCGTGACCCTCGGGTTCCCATATTTGTGGAATCGCAGTCTGTCGCCTTCCGCCATTGCAAACAAATAATTATGGAAATGGTTTTATATGATTTCATATCTATGTTATGTAATAATATGTCAAGTTGGAAATATGCTACCGCAAAAACTCGAACGGAAATATGTAAATGGTTTTTGTATGATTTTATATCTATGTTAATAGTATGTCAAGTTGGAAATATGCTACCGCTAAAACTCGAACGGAATTATAGAAATGTTTCTATATGATTTCTTATCTATGTTGATAATATGTCAAGTTGGAAATAAGCCAACTCAAACGGAAGAATTAAAAGTTGAGAAAAAGGCAATAACAGCATTTTCATTGTATTTCTTATTGCAATACATTTTAACAAACACATCAACATGTTACCTAGACAACTCATCACCATAGCCATTGTAAAACCATATATAAATGAGGCATGTAAAATATAGATTGAAGCAATTCTCGTCAATTGGCTGTATCCTGAGTGTGATTTATATAATGGATTTTGAGTAACATTTGCATCTACCTGTAGTTGAAGAATAGATACAGTGTATAACATCAATTAAATTGGAGTTCAATTGGAAGGAAGTAACGAGGAATATTAAAGCAAATGAGGGAGACTGGGAGATGAGGAAAGCAGGCAGTTAGAAATTGAGAGATTACTCGCGAGATAGCCTTGCATTAATGAATCCTTTATATAATGTTGTCTTGAGAGAAAGTAGACGATTTTTTTTTAAATTGGAGACTAGTGCAAGTATTAGATATATTGGAAATAGAATTAATGAGAAAGTTATTTTTTTATCGAGATCAATACATGGGGGGGGGGGGCACCATCAAAATAGGGCACTTTCTGGAATATAAGGTGCACCTACAAAGGGAAACATCAAAATGTAAATCTACCATATTAAGACATTGATAGACGTACGCGTGACGCATGTCACACACAGAAAAATGAGAAGAAAAGAAAGAATAATGTTTTTAAAAAAGAAGACAGAGGAAAAGGAGAGAGACAGAGAGAGGGAGAGAGAGAAAGAAAGAAAGAAAAAAAGGAAGAACATGAAACTTAACTTTACACTTAGGCCTACATATTACATTTCCGACTGAGTTGGCTCGACATGTGCTTAAGTAGTCTGCGGACGAGAGTACAACAATACGAAAACAGAAGTTATATGAAATTGTCTTTAAGAGAGAAATAGAGGTTAAATTCTAAAATGAAATGAAAGGGGTTATGTGACTCTCAAGGAGGAAATTACAATTTCTATCGCTCATGACGACTATTTGGGATTTCCTAATTTTTTAAGTTCAAGAACTTCCTGGGGCTGCGCCCCATGCAAGACTCCCGGCAACAGCAAATTATTTACACAATTTCTTGCTGTCTCGAGATCACTGGAGCGAAAAAAGGTAACATATAGCAAGAATCCCTATTCAGTGAAGGATTTATCCCTTTTATTATTAAAGACTCCCTGCAAAATTGGAGAGAGTTTTATGTAGTTTAAGCTTCTAACAACCACGCCCGTGGACCTTTTATTATTTACACAAAGGTAAAAGTGTATAGCAAGAATCCCTATTCAGTGAAGGATTCATCCTTTTTATGCAGATGCTTCTTCTACCATTCTTGACCAGAAGTGCGTTTCAAACTCAATGATGTGGGCATCATCCCATTGGATGTTGTATCCAGTGTTACGGGTTTGTTTTGCTACTTGCTGCCTAATCTGAGGGCTCTGTTGTGCTCTTTAAAAAGAGGACACAATAGGGGCAGCGCAATTTAAATATGAAGGGATGTATTAGAGTTTATTTCTAAAATGAAATGAAAGAGCTATTTGACTTTCAAGAGCGATAAAAACTCTAATCCATCCCTTGAAATTTAAATTGCACTGCCCCCATTCAGTGTGCTATTTCAAAGAGCACAAAAAGGCTTCAGATTGAAGATTCCATCTTATAAAATTGTCTATAAGAGAGAAAGAGAGCCTTATATCTGAAATGAAAGGGCTATTTGACTTTCAAGAGCGATAAAAACTCTAATCCATCCCTTGAAATTTAAATTGCACTGCCCCCATTCAGTGTGCCATTTTCAAAGAGCACAAAAAGGCTTCAGATTGAAGATTCCATCTCATAAAATTGTCTATAAGAGAGAAAGAGAGTTTATTTCGAGAGAAAAAATGAAATGAAAGGGCTATTTGACAAGAGCCCTTTCATTTCATTTTAGAAATAACCTCTCTTCCTCTCTTATAGACAATTTTCTCTCTTGAAAGTCAAATAGCCCTTTCATTTCATTTTAGAAATAACCTCTTTTTTTCTCTGCCAGGCCTCTCAAGCTCTGCCATGTTGTATGGATCCATTAGAAAGCAAAATAAGCCCACTCAATAATCAATATATATTAAAACGTCATAGCGATTCATCAAAATAAGAAATCCACGTAAGAGGCATTTTGAAAGTTTTAAGAAAATTCCAGGATATTGGGTGTTATTTTTCAGGAAACTCTATTTAAACGAGTGGAAGCACTGGCGGTTCTGTTTTTTTTTTAACTGTAACAATTCTCCTTGGATCAGATATAGACCAAAAACAAGCCTCATTATCTTCAGTATACAAGTGTCATTTCGGACCTTACAGCTTTCATAGAAATCGCTTCTGGACCGTCAAAGATATTGGCCCGAATTCACAAAGCAAGGTTTGAGCTCAGACCGGGTTTGAGCTCAAACCTCCTTTTGTTATTTACAAACCAGGTTTGTAAATAACAAAAGGAGGTTTGGCGAAACAAAAGGAGGTTTGACCTCAAACCTTGGTCTGAGCTCAAACCTTGCTTTGTGAATTCGGGCCAAAAAGTTTGAGAATCCCTGGTCTACGCATTATACACATCAGGACCAACTTGACAACTTGACAAAAATTTGAGGGGGGTGTTCGACCCCCCCCCCCCCCCCCCCCTGCGTACGCGCCTGCATGTGCATCCCTTCCTCCTTATTCCATTATCCATCGTTACCGTCACTACCATTTGAGTATGGCCGGCCCCCTCCTTAATAACGACTCCCAAGCCATCAAGAATGACCCCATAATTTATAGATTACCATTCTGCCGTTCTTTGGAGGGGCCGGGCGCGGCTTTTTCAGAAGTGTTTCTACACTAACCTTTTCATGCACTACGGCTTAACATAAACAAGCATGCTAAGATTTTTTTGAAAAGAAGCATAATTCCGACTCAGTTTCGCATAACCTAAAAATAAGAATACGGCCAGTCACCCCTCCCCCCTCCCCTCAATGCATCCGCCTTCACGCACCCCCCCCCCTCCCCTTGTCTTTCCCTTATTCGTCGTTACTGTCACTAATTTTTAGTGCCATTTCGTTGTCTTTCTTTCTCCCGGCTCCTCTCTTCTTTTTCTTTCCTCTTTTTTGAACTCTCTCTCTTTTCTTTTCTTTTTTCTTCTCTTTTCTTTTATCTTCTCCTATTTTCCCCCCTTTTTTTTCTTTCTTTTTTTCTTCCTCTTTTTTCCTACTCAATTTTTTGCGCCGCCAATAGGGGGGGGGGGGGGGGCCGCGGCCGTTTCGGCCCACCCCTGGATCCGCCACTGCAATAGGTCACCTTGTTTTTAGCCAGCGTGGTGCATGTACTAACTAACGCTTGAATAAACAAAAAGTGTGTTTAATTTGACCGGACGGCATTTCTGTACAGATCTATTTGATCAAACAATATGGAATATCTTTCTTATCATTTACGAAAAACCCAGACGAGAAACTATAAATCAATCTTACTTGTTTGGTTTTATCTGGAAATTTGGCTAACTCTTCAACCCATGTAACACAGCAGGAAATAACAACAGGCGTCCTCAGATATTTGCGGAAGTTTTGACGGAAACTTTGAATGACTTTCGGTTTCGTTCAAATACACAATATTTTTAACTGAATTGTTTTCATAGGGTTTTTACCATCATTTCCTGCTACTACAGATCGAATGTTGAGGTTATATCTATTTCTCTTTTAGTTTGGTTCAAAATTGTTTGTCACCATATTGCTTTAAACAACATTACGTTTATTTAACACTTTTCTAGCCAATTGAGCTATAGGAGTGCTTCAGTCAGTTGCTCGCTGAGAGGCCTACTCCAAAATACAGAAAAGATAAACTTTCATTTTTCAGCCTTGATTTAATAAGTGCAGAATTTACATCTTCTATAGTTCTTTCCTATTGAGACACGGGCTGGTAAAAATGGCATTTGATACCCGGCGAGGTCTTCTACCGTTGGTCTTAGCTTTTTATCTTCTCTCCTTCTCCATCCCTATTTTAGCTGGAGATGCCATGGGGACTGCTTCAAGTGGCTCTTATCATGATTATAGGAGATGTTATGAGGATCCTCTGCGGAAGTCAGCTCAGTGCCAGAATAGAGGACTTGACCTGGTCCCCCAAAATCTTCATGAAGATATCGAGTATCTTGACATGTCGTTCAATAATCTCACTTATCTCTCAAACACTTCTTTTGCAAGATACCCTCTAATTACTTCCTTGAATCTTGTTGAAAACGACATAAGAGCCATTGACTCCATCGCTTTTTACCCTCTCACCGATTTAAGCATTTTATTGTTAAATTTCAACTTCAATATTGTGCTTCCAGGTACGGGCCTTTTCCGATTAGCACGAAATTTGACTTTTGTGGATTTATCAAACACACATTTGAAACGGCTTCCTAGCGACACTCTGCAATGGACAACACGGTTAGAGGATATCGTCTGTAACAACAATGAACTCTCGGTTATAAACATCAGTGCGTGTGGCACGATCACAAATGCTGACTTTTCTCTAAATCAAATAGAAGACCTCACTGTAGAAGCTTTCAACTTTGTGTGCCACACTACGACCCTGGTCCTAGAAAGAAACCCCATCAAATCGGTCGATCCTAAAGTGATTGCATTAATGCACGTGCGACACCTGTGTCTGGGATACTTTCCTTTGAACTTAGACGTGATTAGGAACCTATTCATCGGCGTTGCGCATTCTGAAATAGAAGAACTTTCGGTTACGCATGCTTCTTTGAATGCCTTCCCAAATGACTTCTTTGACGCGCTGCTGGATTCATCTCTTTCTGTGCTCGACCTTTCCGACAACCACGTCTATACGCTCTATCCCCTCGTCTTTTCGAATCTGACCAAACTAGATCAACTTATCTTGTACGGTAATCGTATAGATATAATCGAACCAAACTTCTTTGACGGAATGGGAGAGATTAAAATACTGAATTTCAACCACAACCGCATACGTCATATGAATCCCCGGAATCAGACATGGAACATAGGTGTTCTGGAATTACACTTGTCTGCGAATCGTTTGACAGTGGTTTCTCAATCTGCGTTTCTCGGTTTGGAAAATCTAACCTTCTTAGATTTGAGATTTAACGACCTCCTTGTGTTTGAACTAACAGACTTTACAGACCTTCGTAGAATCCAAACCATTGATTTATCGTCTTGTAGCATTTCCCGTTGGCAATTGGAATCATCAACAATAAAGTCACTTACCTTGAAATACACTAGGATCCATTTAAAACCAAGCAAATCTTTCAAACAGTCACTATTCCTGGAGCATTTGGACTTAAGCGCCGCGGGCCTTAGGACGTTGAATGTATGGGATGCGACTGTGAATATCTCTCTTTTTGACGGACTTTTCAACCTAACGACTTTGGACCTGAGTAGGAACCATCTTCTTGGCCGTGAAGGAGCCTTGACAGCTGGCCTTTTCCGGCAACTCTCTGCTTTACAAGAGCTCAATTTATACGATTGTGATGTGGCAACCGTCAATCACAATGTCTTTAAGGGGCTGGGATCGCTACAGAAGTTAAATTTAGCAGGAAACAGGATCAAACGACTTCCTTATGGCGCCTTTAATGGACTGGAGCAAGTAACAATCATAAATATTGATGATAACAATGTAGCATATCTCGAAGACAGAATATTTTTGAACAATCCTAAGTTGACAAGTATTGCGTTAGCAAACAATAACTTGACTCATCTGAAACTAAGCAGTTTTCAACCAATCATCTCATCCCTCTCATCTCTCGATATTTCAATGAACCCAATTGTCTGTAATTGTGATCTTAAGTGGCTCCCCGGTTTTCTCCATAGACAATTAATGCTCACCAATGCAGATGAAACAATCTGTTCCGAATCATCTTTAGATCCCTTTCGCGCGAAACCTCTTCTTCGGTTTGATCCCGATGAACTCTGTAAGCGCAGTGTTGTCATCTTCTACTCGCTTCCCCTCGCTGCCATTTGCTTGATTGTTATCATCGTACTCATACACCACTATCGCTGGAAGGTGAAGTATAAGATCTTTTTGCTGAAACTTGCTGCTCTTGGGTACAAGGAGGTACGAGACGCCCGAGACCACATTGACTTTGAGTTCGATTTGAATTTCATCTTCTACGACGATGACGAAGAATGGATTCGGGAACATCTTCGACCAGCTCTTGAAGAACAGCTGCCGCAGTTTCAGAAGAATGTCTTTGGTGACGGAGACCTCGTTGTAGGAATGCATTACTTGGACTCCGTGGACTACGTTGTAAGCCATAGTTACAAGACCATCATTCTTCTCAGCAGAGCCGCTGTGCATGATCGCTGGTTCATGCTCAAGCTTCGCACCGCGATGGACCACGTAAGTGATACCCAGACCGAATTTGTAGTCGTGGTCTTTCTCGAAGACATCCCAGATGAGGAGATACCTTTCTTGGCCAGGTTGTACCTCAGTGATGGTCGACCGTACCTCTACTGGACTGATGACGTAAGAGGACACGGGTATTTTTGGTATGAACTGACCAAGTATCTTACTATAAATCTAAGAACGAATGATTGGATTCCAATCGAATAAAAAAATGACATTTATAGATTAACGATTGATCAAAATTCCCTCTTAAAGCTAAAGACCAGTTATGGTCATGCGATTGCATTGTGAAAAAACGTTGTGAAATCGATCAGAAAAGGTTGATCATCTAGCATAGATGTACTGCAAGGTTCTGGAATCATCAAAATGATAAGAAATTTGGCCAAGTCTTCATAAAGTTAGAAGCACTGTACACAGAAAGATGTATATGGGACTACACACACGTGCGCGACACGTGCATTTGTATCTCTCAACAGGCAAGAGATACACTAATTTACCAAATATATAAATTAGTAGGCGGTTTCCCGTCAAAATTTGTATCATCATGTAATATTCAAAACATATACTTTCACATGATTGGTAATAAGAGCTTCCATTTCATTTTTTGAAATTGGGGCGTTTCCAATACTGGTCTTTACCTTGAACAATAACAATCATAATAGTTGGATCTCGTATAGCGCTCATATCTATCAGACTTGACACTCCTGGCGCTCCTGGCGCTCCACATGTACCCCACTAGAAGTGTCGTGATCTAAAGGATACGTCACCGGACTGTGGAACACAGGGTTCGCGGTTCGAGTCCCGCCGCGACATTAATGTCATTTAGTGAGACATCTATCTAAATGTATCACACTCTGGCCAGGTGTAGTAAATGGGTATCTCATACGAATTAGTTATTCATTGAATGTTTTGAGATCCTCAGTGCATCTAGGCTTAAACCAACGTAATGATACTATTTGAGCACTCCTGGAAACGATATGTGCGCAAAACAAATGTATCTATTTGTATTATTATCATTATTTAGCTTTAGATGTTTAGTTTTGATGATAGTAAAACAAAAACCATACTATCATGACTATTTTGTGTATTCTTCCTTTTTTCATCCGTTATGTCGAATAGTTGACATGTATCATGTGTATGCCTCGATGACGTCAGACTGCAATCTCTAGTCCATCGCTGTGAGAAATACTGAACTGGTGAACAATTAATATTGTAAAGATAGAAGGTGACATCATACGGAGTACGCTGGGGAGGTCTTGTGAAATCCAGTTCCATTAATTGTCCTGTCCCGTATGATGTTTTTCCTGAAATCATACATTTTCATATATTTGCGATGTACAAAATTATTGTTACCAGTTTATTTAGTGTCTTTTTAAGAAGCCATCCTGTGCCAAGTTGGTACTTTGTATTGATTTTGGTAACTGTATATAAACAAAAAGACAACATTAAACAGTTGAAGTCTACATTTAGTATACATTGAATAATACCTATTTGTGACAAAATAGATTTGTCTGGGTTTTATAATGTAAGTTGGAAATTAATCAGATGAGATAATTAGACACCGCTGGTTGTTAGTAAGACTGGCGATTTTTAGATTATTATGATACATATACAGGTTTATGAGAAAAGGTGTTAATTCTATGTATATAATAAGGCATGTTTATAATTACTTCCAGTGAGATATTTGGTTTTCATGATGAAGGTGTTGAAGGGGGTGATTGTTCGGTTGAACTTTTTCTCATTAAGGAATATATGCCTAACAGGTTGTTAGCATTGTGTACCATATGCCATTGATTGTGTTATGTTATTAATTATTACAATTACCAGTTGACTTTGGGTTGTCATTGTGTTGTCCTTGTAGTGGTTATACCCTTCCATGTTTGGGAGCAGTTAAATCGAGGGATGATGTTTATACCTGCCTTTGATTTGGAGGTCTAGGGATATCAGCTCCAAAGAAGAGGAAGGGCATGACGTCATCCTTACATTATATTATGTTGGCTGGGTTATATTTGCAAGGTGGGCAAAACATATGCATTTGCAAGTCTTCCTGGTCAATTGGTTGGAAGAAAGATTAGAAATGTTGTTGTTGTATAATGTAATTATGCATGGGTAATGATTAATTGACATTACAAAGATAATGTTAATTGTAATTATTTTAAAGTACATTCTTTGGTTAAAGTGTCGGTCAATGCAGCCCAAATATGCTGTTTGATAGGTAATTGGCAAAATTATGATTTCAAGCAACAAAGATATGTATTGCTTGATTAAATGATTACCAGTTGGGTAATCTAATATTTCATCTTAATTTTGTTTTGTACGATCTCCAGGTGCAAGATCATTTTAGTAGGGGAGAATTGTAGTGGTACGCTGATTTGGGCAACACATTGACCTAAAGGGGGCGCTATAGCAATAGAGGAGTTAGGTTAAGATAATAATTTTGTACAGTTATTAGTTTGACTTTATATACATCTAAAATTTGAACAGCATTAATTATGTTCCCGATAGTATGTCAGGAACGGATAAACAACCCCTGGACTTGAATTCCTGTATTAGATTACAGGTGTTCATTTCCGATAAATACGTTGGACTTGAATTTCTGCATTAGATTTACAAATGTTCATTTCCGATAAATATGTTAGACAATAGACTGTTTTTCCGGGGATCTGACATTCTCGCGGGGCTGTAGGCTCCTCCCATTTTCCTCGGTACCTAGTTCAAATCACTCTATCTATTGTGCTTTGTCATTGGTTATATTCAATTGAATGCATAACTCCTCTCTTGATTGGTAGATTAAACTGGTCTCGAGGTCGGGTGACCTAAGGGTCATTTTATATATCCTATCTTGTTATTGGTTGTATTCGTAAGGGTCCTCCTAATTGGCTAATAAGATAATGTGAGTTTTAAGCCTCGTCGGGTATTTAAATGCCATGTGCTGGATTTGGTAGGTCAGTTTTATTTCGTTCAGTTACTCTGTTAAGGATGCGCTGCTGAATTCGCTCAATCTTCGTTTGAACTATTGGAGCTTCGGTTGAGTTTATACAAATAATAAAGTGGACTTCAACTGTATATCCGAGCTCCTTTCGTTTTATTTTGTTTCTGATCCCATAGTCACCGACCCATTATGGGCCCATTACAGTAATATAAATGTTTTCATTAGTGTTCTAATTAGCATGAAACGTTTATAATCTGCATGTTCGAAAATGTTTCTAATCCTAATAAGTTCACACATGACATGATGGATTTCTGAGGAATTATTTTATGTTTAGTGTTCTTGAAAAGATATGGCTCAAGTTATGTATCTATATGTATATTCTTTATCTGTACAACTACAGTGCTATAGACTTGTCTTCTATTGAACCATTGAACCGAAGTTCTTAAACAAAATCATGAACAGACTGCTTGTGTAGATTAGGATGAAGAAAAGAAAACAGAGTTGGAATGTCTCTTTTGTTTCCCCCTTCATCAGATAGGGTTCTTTATTTTCAAAACAAATTCCATCATACACGGTAAATCCATAAGTTATATTCAATTAATCAAAGAAGTGATTTCCAAACATAATGGCTAAACAAAGATATTCATCATCACGACCGAAAACTTCATGGTAGATAAAAAAAAAGAATGCCAAAATTAGTATTTTAAATACATACAAAAGGTGTCTTGAAATGTCTTGGTAAATTCAAAGTAAGGCCGTTTAGGTGTCGTATCTATTCATGCATCCCCACAATAAAAGAAAAATAATACGAGGATTTTTTTTCTTCTTCAAAGTCAATTGGTTTACAATTATGCACAGTAAAATTCGAATTTTGTTGTTGTTAGTTTCCATGTTTTATTTTAATTTATAAGATGGCAATGGGGGATCCAAATGGATGAAAGAGAAATCCCCGCAATTAACTACATAAGAAATATTCAGAGGATTTGTAATTTATACGAGTCGATTTCCTACAAGTCTTACAACCCCCTGATCCAACAGGAAACGAGTAACAAAATGTCTTCTTTTTTGTTTGGGGGGGGGGGGGGGTTCAATCCAGTCCGAGAACAAAGAAAAACAACATTCTCTATCATGTGGGACTTCTAGTCACTCTTCCGATGGTTCACTGGATCATCTGCCCACGAGACCGACAGACTGACAGATCATGAGATCAATATTTGTGTTTCCCATCTTTCCCCATGTATTCCGACCTTTGGTGTGATCCTTCTCAACAAAAAATTGTCATCTTGACATGTATGTTTAATACTACTTACATGTATTTTGATTATATTCGGTTAATCAAATCGTGTGATTCCTCATTCATTGATTCAGCGAGTAATTGGCCATGCAAAAAAAAAAAAACTACAGCTGTTCACGTATTGTTTTGTATTTATTAAACGTAATTGATGTACATCAATTATCTGTTGGTAAACATATATATCATATAAATCAATTTATAATGCAATGTAACAAATCAATATTCTGTTTGTAAACATATATATCATATAAATTAATTAATTATGTAGTGTAGCAAAACGGAAGAAAAGTTATATACAGCAGAAAAACTCTTTATTTTTTTGTAATAACATGACACAGAGGCCCGATTCACAAAGAAGGTTGGTCGACAAACCGAGGTTTATGTGCGTCATACGACGCGTTTCGACGCGTTTTTACAAACCTTGGTTTGTAAAAAAGGAGGTTTGTCGACAAACCTGGCACAGTGGGCCAGGGAGGAACCAAAGTGCGCCAAAACTAAGTTTGGGTAATTTATTTTTTTGAATTTTTTTCTTGCCCAGTTGAAAGGTAATACATAGAGGAATACCTCAGTGAAATATTTAATTCCGGTATGCACAATAAGGGTATAAATTTTCTACTTCAAACAGCAAAATCCTACATATTCACAGTTTTAGTGCAAAAGCGACTTATTTTATTAATCTTTCAATTCAACATGACGTTTTTAAGTCATTGATATGAAATTGCTCTCACATATTCCTGATAATTCATTTCGTTGAATGAATGGGTTAAAATTAATAGAAACACAATCTTCATGATATATTTATAGGATAATTCACTGAAATATGGACTAATTATCCATGTTTTTTATAAATCCAGAAGAAATGTTTAGATCTCCGCGGTGTTCCGCTTAAATTTTAATACCACCATTTTTTCTGATGTCTAAGCTTTAAGTTGATACCAAATTTGGCTGCCCGATCTTGCCCGTTGTTATGTTAGAGCCGATTCCCCTTGCCACATTGCCCGAAAAATGTGGGTTTTTTTGGTCCGCGGCTGAATCATGAAGGATTCGTGGTTATAAATCACGGCGCGAGGGGCGCGTGACACTTGTTCTGACACCGCAGACCAAAATAAACCCATTTTGGGGGGGCAATGTTGCAAGGAAAACGGCTCTAACATAATAACGGGCAGAATCGGGCAGCCAATAGACATCAAAGAAAATGTTGGTAATAACATTTAAGCGAGAATCCCTGGAAATCAAAACATTTCCTCTGGATTTATGAAAAATAAATCCCCAAACATGAGTTTAGGAGCACTTTGGTTCCTCCCTGGCCCACTGTGCCTTTGTATGTTATCAAAATGCAATTTTTAAATACAGTATCTTTCGCTCCGTCGTGAAGACTAGAAAAGCTATTTGGCAACTCACCTGTATAAACATACCTATAAACATAGAAAAGATTGAGGTTCTTTAATGTGACTTTTGCGAATTGAGTATTCTCTGTAGGAACTATTTGTACGGATGAGGCACACAAAATCATGTTATCTCTTTCTGTTAACTTGTCCAGCATTTTGTAGGCTTTTTCATTTGGGGAGTTCTCCAGTTGATGAAAAAGATAGCAAGATGCAAAATACTCTTGGATAAATTTATGGAAGAATTCCGTCGTGTAGACTTTTCGTCGGGGCAGCTTGCCTTGATAAAAGTCGTGTTCTGAATTGCTGGATAGGAAACCGATTTCATTGCCCAATCTGAAAATGGTGCGGCTTTCGAACTCGTCAGCACTAAACACAGTTTTTTCATTTCGACCCCAGAGACCATTGTATGCTGTTTTTCCTAGAAACACTTTCAAAACGTCAAAACTGACATGGTCCTCATTCTCATTGTCTTTTAGTTTGTCTCTGTATTGCTCGTACATATATTCTATGATGTTGTTGAATACGCCAGGCACGATGTTATTCTGCCTCAGAAAACTTTCCTTCTTCGAAAGCTCACAAAACATGGTCAAAAAGAGAGGATACCTTGCCATGTAGGACACGTCCTCGATATTACAACCAAAGTAATAATTATCACATGGCATGACTTCTGCTTCCTGCAACCAACTGTCGGTTGAATCAATGTACTTGCCACCTGATAGCCACTTGAGGAGCATATCGGATTTTGTCTCGCTGTGGCGAAAGAACTTCTTAACGTAGGCTACCACGTTCTCAGTGGTAAACCCTGTCAATTCGACATGAGTGTAGTCTCGGATTTTATCAAAGTCTTTGATTCGCCAGGGTCTACATGTGACCATCACAGTTGTGTCCCGGTATGATTTATATCTTAGAATATCAAGAATTCCTTCTTGCGATTTGTCCTTCAAACTTCCATCGACATATTCGTCGTAGCCATCGAAGATAATGACAGCACTTTCTGGATTCTGGCTAATGAAGTTATCGATCAAGTCAGCCGTTATGGCCTCTTGTCTATCTCTTGGAACTAAACCTTGGTTCAGGACTTCTTGACCAAGAGTGTTCTTAGGATCTACTAACCGTAACTGAAGAATGATTACTAGAGGAGTGCATCTGATGGAGAAACCCCAAAGGCACCTACCCCAATCACGAGCTATTTTACACGTCAGCGTTGTTTTTCCAGTTCCTGTCGCTCCCCTAAAGAATCCGTTTTGCAACCCTACCTTTCCTTTCTATCTGAAAAAGCTCTGAGTGGTTCAGAGATTTTCGCACTAACTTGCTGCCTTGGTCGACGTCACGGTGTAGGAGATTTAAATTGATGTATAGGTCTTCAAGATCTAGGAGACTGGAAGAGTTATAATCACGAGCTATTTTACACGTCAGCGTTGTTTTTCCAGTTCCTGTCGCTCCCCTTAAAAGAATCCGTTTTGCAACCCTACCTTTCCTTTCTATCTGAAAAAGCTCTGAGTGGTTCAGAGATTTTCGCACTAACTTGCTGCCTTGGTCGACGTCACGGTGTAGGAGATTTAAATTGATGTATAGGTCTTCAAGATCTAGGAGACTGGAAGAGTTCCAAGGAACGGTCTTGATGTCGCAAAAGCTTGAATCATAATAATGGATGAGATGTCCCCGAAGTTCCTTAATGTTATCTGGTATGTGAAGGAGGTTCGAACATGGCAAACCACTGGACGAACTTGGCAAACCACTGGACGAACATGGCAAACCACCGTACAAAATTAACACACTCCATACGATAGTGAGCAGACCAATCAACAGACCGATGCCAAATAGTATCCACTTTTTAATATTTGCAGGACTCAAATCATGCATGACACGTGCGTCTGAAATGAATTCACCTGCAGGAATAAAACAAAAAAAATAAAGAAAATGATAGGGTCTTGCATATCACAATATGATTACTAGATGCGTCATGTTAGGGTTTGTGTTTAATTTGGGGTTAACTTTGAACAATAGGTAAACTAGGTTGATCAAAAGGGTTGGCCACCCCTCCCCTCCAACTTAATAACACTTTCTCAATTGATCTCGACTATCACCCCTTTCCTTTCCTTGAGAGAGAGAGCAGGCCGAAGTATGAAACAAAAATGCGGTGGCTGTTTTTGCGGCGGTTCTCCGCGCCATATCTCAAAACCCCTGTAGAGAGTTTAGTTCAGCTGTATAAACAAATTACCTATCTGCACTCTCTCGGCGAGTTCTACCAGACCGACAGCTTCGAGGCTGTTCACCAATTCTTGTCTCTGATTCCTGGCGGATTGCATCCTCCAAAAATGCAGCATTTCCATGGTACCAGATGAAGACCATGTCAGACGATTACGTAACTGGTAGAACTGAACCTTGGTCCAAGTGTGGCCTAGAAGGAGACCAAGTGGGTCTAATCTGTGCCCTATCTCCTCGGCGATTGCCCTTAATTCAATGTCCGCCACATTGTTGAGATCCATTTTTGCATTCGTCGGAGTCTAGTCACAGCGGATCAACGCGACGTCATGGGAGTACTCTTCCAATTCCTCGTGCATACGTACAGGCATTGTTATAATGTCACTGTTCATGCAAGTAACTAAATCTCGGATCTGATCAGCTTTACCTATCTCTAGTCCTACTTCTACTTGTGCAAATATGCAATACAGGACTTTGGATAAAGGCGAGTGTATGAAATGTTAAGTTAACATAATATCATGATAACACCAGATATTGTATGAAAAGATTGTTGTCATTGATTAGTTAGTAGATCAGCATATCTACATGTATGAAAAGCCAGTGTGTGTTGCAGAGTGTACGCTGTAGTGTAGGCAGGGTAGGTGTGCTGCAAGCATGCCTAACGTGCATTTTGAAATTCGCAAGGCAGTCCAACAAATTAATGTGAGGACATATTTTCTTCTCAAGGCTTCTCAGATATGGCAGACAATTTCATTTTTGTTGACAAGGCAACCCTCAATACTCCAAGTGGAGACAAAAAGTGCCACCCCATTCTGTCGCTCTGTCTCTCTGTCTCTATGTCGCTCTCTCTCTGTCTCTCTCTGTCTCTCAACCCCCCTTTCTCCCTCTTTCCCTCCCCCGTCACCCCTCTTTCTCTTCGTATCTCTCTATTTATTTTAATCTCTCCCTTTCTCTCTCTCTCCTTCCTCCCAACCATATACACTCGCCCAAACAGTTCTCATCTAATCCTTTGCCACTTTATTTATTTATCTCCACGATACGACACGAATCTCATTAAATTACGAAAGCAGTCGTTGTTCATTGGGATTTTTATTTTATTTACAATAATATTACAATAGGATTGCATTTTCTATCCTCCAATTTGGCAGTTTAATAAGTCAATGAAAGTGGCATTCTTTTCCATTCGGCAGAAATTCGTCAAAAAAACAAAACAAGACAAGACTATAATGCCTGGATTACATTTGGCCCGGGTGCCGCACGATAAATTGGTCTACGATTTTTCGTGCGATTTTGGGGGCATCGTAGGAGGCTACGGGCTACGATGTTTGTGTTTACATTATCTATGAGCATCGTGCCATTTCTTGTGTTGGCCCTCGGGGGCAGACCGGGACACATCCGTACAGAGGCTGCTCGGAGATTGTACGGAAATTAGGACCTTGGCAGTTATTATTCTAATATGCTCAAAGTGGAACTTCTCCATGTGTAAAAGATCTGCGGATATTTGGGGTCATTTGCACCATGTGCTATCTGTAAACTCCTATAATAGGGACTTTTAGATTGAGTGGACGAGAACACGACGAACGCCGACTGATCATGCGTGTCAACGTACTTAATTGCCCATGTTGACTACAATTAGAAATCTTTTAGATTGCACTCGACGATATACATGCATACAGGAAGTAACACTATGAACATCACGGACAAAGAAAGAAGACATAATATACAGTTCCTCATTCTACCCTTAACAAAAGAACATCCCTTTACTGCTATTATGTGAAAATGTGTAGAACAGGTGAATATACATGTGACACCTGTTCCACACATTTTTACATAATAGCAGGGAAGGGATGTTCCTTTGTCTACCTGAGGAACTGTATATTTTATGCGCACGCGGCATACTAGTACCTTGAGCATGTAAAGGCGCTATATAAATATCAATATGTATTTATGTATGTACTAGATTTAGGAGAATCAAGGTTGACGCATTCTCGATCGCCGACTGAGACGACGTAACGCATGCGCAGTGCCTTAAAATGACGTCACACGTTGCAGTCAAAGCTGTCGACGTGCAAATCTAAAAGTCCCTATTATCAGAGCGTGCAACCGAACGAGGGCGCATACGTACATTGTGTCGACACGCGGCATCTCTCAATTCTATCGCTGGATTGGCTTAAATATATAGACCGGTAGTAGTAAAATTGCGGTTCAAGGGTTTTGGGTGCAAAATATCCATTCAATATTGTTTAAATATTGCCTTCAGAGATTGAGATGGCAATACTTCAACCTAAATTCGCAAAAAAGCAGAAATATATGACTGAAGCTTCCATAAAAGCAGTAAAACCCTTTGTTGATCAGTAGTGGAAAGTCGACATCTTGGTCGATGAGGATCAAATGATATTCACACACATACATATAGAGCGAAAAGAAATCCTCTAAAAACAGGATATAAGTTTACATAACGTAATTTTTACAAGGAAAGTTCCCTATTACCCTTGCTTTTCACACATGCATGGCCAGAATTCCAGTCGCAGGCTAGTACTCCACATCATCATGACCACTGTATTAATACATGACAAAAAATGATTTACTGTCTCCTAAGTTTGACTTATGCTACGGTCACAAATGTTCGTACGAACGATAATTTCGTGCGAATCTCCCTGTTTTTCCATTGTTTTCCCGAATTTCCATTTTCTGAAAATCGTTCGTACGGCGTTCGTCGCAGTTCGTAATGGCATTTGCGACCGAGGCTTTAGCTAAATTCAGAATAGCAACAACTCTGTAGACTTTCAAAATAGATGGCGCCATACAAATAATCATATCAGTGACATTGATTAGGAGGGTTTGGCGAAACAGATTCGAGTTGGGCACATTGTGGCGGATACTGATTCGTTGGGGAAGCATGAAAAAAAACTAAAGAATATACGCAGTCATGTTGTGACCAACGAAATCAAGTTGGCTAAACTCTTTGCATAGTGGGCTCTAACTCTTATCCGAACCATGTATTCAAGCGTTTGGTTTTTAAAAGGCTCTGATATTAGGGTACATATTTATTGTATGGGTGTGTTTGTGTGCCCGAGCGTGTGTGTGTGTGTGTGTATGTGTGTGTGTGTGCTTGGCCAAGTTTGTGTATACCTAGTTTTTGATAATAATACTTACAGTTATAATAAGTTTTTGGCTAATAATCATAATAATAATAATGATAATCTTATATACCAGGGAAGCCTCATCAGCATTGATACTGTTTCTTTTGCGTGCCCTGCAAATTTTACCCGAACACTGCCCAGTAATTTACACCTTGGTCGAGAGGTCATGGGAGGGAGAAACAGCTTGTTTAATAATAGGGACTTTTAGATTTGCACAACGACAACGTGGATTGCTACAATCGACGTCCTTTTAATGCACTGCCTTGAATGGACGTCACACGTATCAGTCCACGCAAATCTAAAAGTCCATAATGTAAGCATCGAGCAAAGGATCGAACGCAGGACATCTCGTATGAGATTCACCAGTCTTTACCATTTCTCCACAAGTCATCTGTATTGACTTGACGCTGTATTCAGGATTCACATGACCTGAAGATCAACTAGGTGTCTTTACCCGAAGCCACAATGACACCCGGTATGCTATCACTGTCCATGTCTTTGCTCTCTATGATCGCTTTCGAAGATGATGCCTTGTCGTTCTCCTCCTCCTGGTCCTCGGGAATGGCGCTCATGTTGATGGAACCCTGGAGGTTCATGCTAGTCCGGCTCACCGATCGGGGAACGATGCCGGCCGTGTCCGACGTCGTGTCCGACGTCGTCTCGTCGTTTGCCACGCTGTCATGGAAGATGTATTACGAGGTATGTGACATTAAACGTCTTCATGGGTCTCGATTGGGACAGAGAGATGAGGTTGAAAGAGAGAGAGAGAGAGAGAGAGATAGACGACAGGAGAGGGTTAATTTGATGGATAAAGCTAGTGAATGATCAGACAGAGATCAGATGGGTCACAGGGAGTGAAAGAGGAATGGGAAGAGAAAGAGATTGAGATAGAAAAGAGGTTTAGACAAGTATTAGGGGTGAAGATTTCATTTTTGCGCATCCCAGAACAAAATTATTCACAATATTTCGTTTTGTGTAAACGTCCTACATTTCGTTATAATTGGGGGAAGACAAAAAACGAGAGAGAGATGGGAGTGGATAAATCAAACGTTTTTTACTTAAATCTTAAGTTCGTATTTGAAGCCACAGTGGCATTAAGCATTAAGGAGTAACTCCTTAATACAGGCCTCTTTAGATAATAAACGAAGAATAGTGTCTAATTTATCTTTAGATAATAGACACAGGATAGAGTTATTACAATGTACACAAAAGTCATGCAAGTTTGTCAATTTACACTCAGTACTATAGAAAGAGGAATAGAGAAAGACAGAGACAACATACAAGCTCGGACGGGTTTCGGAATGGATCGGAGGAGTGTGCATGCGATAGACCACTTCCCCCCCCCCTCCCACCCACACACACACACAAACACACACACACACGCACACGCACACACACACACACGCACACACACACACACACACACACATATAATTGGCCTTTAGAAAAAAAAACATTGGTAAACGAATACCAACAAAAACATGTATGGATTTTGAATAGTGTTGTTCAGCGAATTTCGCTAATTTCCACCAATTTGCCATCATTTTGTTTGTATCGACAGGTCCAACAGGGGGTATTCAAAGAACCAAATAACTGCATCCCATGAAAATCAGTATTGCTTCATGTCAATGCCCATGCTACGCCCCTAATTGAGTTGTGTTTACCTACGTATAACCCTCTCAAACAAACAAACAAACAAACAAATATTCCTTATTCCAAAAATTATTCCTTACAAACACATATATTTTGTTTAGTTTTAATAAATTGATTACAAACATCGAACTCCCTTCAATTTAATGCGTGTACCGTAGCAATTTTGCGAGTTAATTTCATCACGATCTATACACTGTACTTCAAAATGAACTTGGTGATATCGCCAGAGAATTAGATCTATTTAAAAGGGATCGTTGTACTTTCTCCATCGAAGCCCCAGAGATATAAAACACACTTCATATTACTGTACTTCACGGGACTACGTAAAACCTATAGGGACATGACGTGATACAACTTGATATTTATGGAACAAATATAGGTTAATTCATGTTTTCCCTATAAGAACTTTAGGACTTGAAAAAGTAGGCTCTCACCTATTAAAAGTTGAAGTCCACCTTTTTATAAATGGTTTTAAAGTATGAGATTAAGGGGAAAATATCAGTGAAAAGTTTGAGCAAAATCTGAGTAGAAATAAGAGTTATGTTTTTTAAGTTGCAATCCATCGAACAAAAATATAAGTGATGTATCTTGAAAGTTCCCCCCATTTATTATTACAAAAAAATAAACTACAAAATTTAATTTCTCTAAAGAACATTTTCGATCATAATGCATCAAATCTCTGCAAATATATTTAAAATAAATCCTGTGTGAAATAATTATTTGTCCTTCATTAATAGCCAAGTCAATAAATATACAACTGTGAATATAATATGCCTACGGGGTGACGAAATCTTTTCAAGATGTCAGTATAAAGCATTATGGCATGTTCAGTTTGAATTACAAGGCAATAAATCTATTTGGTTATAATTAATGAGGTGCACAAAAAATAATTGTTTTAGTTCGGATTATGGTTTTCTAAAATACTGCTAAAGGTACATTCAACTATAATCATGCTCTGCAAAGGAATGAGAGGGCGACAAACAGAGTCGCTCTCAGTCTGTATCAAGTCATTAGATTTGTCTTCAACAATTTGAGGCTATGTCAACTAGAAAAAAGAATCAAACATTAATTTGAGCCTGTTTGTCCCCTACATACACACACATAAGAAGTCATTGCCATATATATTAGTTGAATACAAAGTCCTTTAAAGTGTACTTACAATTATTGGAACATGATAAACTTCAGCAAGATTAGAAAATTCTCTGACACGACACGAACGTAATAATTAGAACTTTCAGTTGAAAATAGGACCAGCATGACTTCAAACCATGGAGAATCCTTTTACTAATACTATTCAAGAAATTGAGGTTTCTAGTGCAGACCTAATGAAAATAATATTTAGTTTGTCTTCCCCTCCCCCATCCTTTTTATGCCAACCTAAAATGTAATGTTATTTGATAGTTTTGTTTTGAAATTAAATCAATGAAAATGTGAAGCGGGACGCGGAGACAAGAGGGTCTACAGAAATCATCAACACAATGGTCAATGCAATGTCATCTTGTTTTTAGTTTGTGTGGTGCATGTACAAACTAACGCTTGAATAAACAAAAAGTGTGTTTAATTTGACCGGACGGCATTTCTGTAGAGATCTATTTGATCAAACAATATGGAATATCTTCCTTATCATTTACGAAAAACCCAGACGAGAAACTATAAATCAATCTTACTTGTTTGGCTTTATCTGGAAATTTGGCTAACTCTTCAACCCATGTAACACAGCAGGAAATAACAACAGGCGTCTTCAGATATTTGCGGAAGTTTTGACGGAAACTTTGAATGACTTTCGGTTTCGTTCAAATACACAATATTTTTAACCTCATTGTTTTCATAGGGTTTTTACCACCATTTCCTGCTACTACAGATCGAATGTTGAAGTTATATCTATTTCTCTTTTAGTTTAGTTCAAAATTGTTTGTCACCATATTGCTTTAAATAACATTACGTTTATTTAACACTTTTCTAGCCAATTGAGCTATAGGAGTGCTTCAGTCAGTTGCTCGCTGAGAGGCCTACTCCAAAATACAGAAAAGATAAACTTTCATTGTTTCAGCCTTGATTTAATAAGTGCAGAATTTACATCTTCTATAGTTCTTTCCTATTGAGACACGGGCTGGTAAAAATGGCATTTGATACCCGGCGAGGACTTCTACCGTTGGTCTTAACTTGTTTTCTTCTCTCCTTCTCCATCCCTATTTTAGCTGGAGATGCAGTAGGGACTGCTTCGGGGGGCTCTTATCATGATTATAGGAGATGTATCGAGGATCCTCTGCAGAAGACAGCTCAGTGCCAGAGAAGAGGACTTGATTTGGTCCCCCAAAATCTTAATGAAGATATCGAGCATCTCGACATGTCGTTCAATAATCTCACTTATCTCTCAAGCACTTCTTTTGCCAGATACCCTCTAATTACTTCCTTGAATCTTGTTGAAAACGACATTAGAGCCATTGACTCCACCGCATTTCACCCTCTCAACAATTTGGGAATTTTATTGTTAAATTTCAACTTCAATATTGTGCTTCCAGATACGGGCCTTTTCCGATTAGCACGAAATTTGACTTTTGTGGATTTATCAAACACTAATCTGAAACGGCTTCCGAGCGACACTCTGCAATGGACAACGCGGTTAGAGGATATCCTCTGCTACAACAATGAACTCTCGGTTATAAACATCAGTGCGTGTGGTGCGATCACAAATGCTGAATTCTCTCTAAATCAAATAGAAGACCTCACTGTAGAAGCTTTCAACTTTGTGTGCCACACTACGACCCTGGTTCTGGAAGGAAACCCCATCAAATCGGTCGATCCTAAAGTGATTGCATCACTCCATGTGCGACAATTGAGTCTTGGAAACTTCCCCTTGAACTTAGAGGTGGTGAGAAACGTATTCATCGGTGTTGCCCATTCTAAAATAGAAGAACTTTCGGTTAAGAATGCTCGCTTGAATGCATTCCCAAAAGACTTTTTTGACCCGCTGATGGATTCATCTCTTTCTGTGCTCGATCTTTCCGACAACCACGTCTATACGCTCTACCCCCTCGTCTTTTCGAATCTGACCAAACTAGATCAACTTATCCTTTACCTTAATCGCATAGATATAATCGAACCAAACTTCTTTGACGAAATGGGAGAGATTAAAGTACTGAATTTCAACCACAACCGCATACGTCATATAAACCCCCGGAATCAGACATGGAACATAGGTGTTCTAGAAATACACTTGTCTACGAATCGTTTGACAGTGATTTCTCAATCTGCGTTTCTCGGTTTGCAAAATCTAACCTTCATAGATTTGAGATTTAACAACCTCCTTGTGTTTGAACTAACAGACTTTACAGACCTTCGTAGAATCCAAACCATCGATTTATCGTCTTGTAGTATTTCCCGTTGGCAATTGGAATCATCAACACTAAAGTCACTGACCTTGAAATACACTAGGATCCATTTAAAACCAAGCAAATCTTTCAAACAGTCACTATTCCTTGAGCATTTGGACTTAAGCACCGCGGGCCTTGGGACGTTGAATGTATGGGATTCGACTGTGAATATCTCTCTTTTTGACGGACTCTATAACCTAACGACTTTGGACCTGCGTAGGAACCATCTTCTTGGCCGTGAAGGAGCATTGACAGCTGGCCTTTTCCGGCAACTCTCTGCTTTACAAGAGCTCAATTTACACGATTGCGATGTGGCAACCGTCAATCATAATGTCTTTAAGGGGTTGGGATCGCTACAGAAGTTAAATTTAGCAAGAAACAGGATCAAACGACTTCCTTATGGCGCCTTTGAAGGACTGGGGCAAGTAAAAATCATCAATCTTGATGATAACAATGTAGCATATCTCGAAGACAGAATATTTTTGAACAATCCTAAGTTGACAAGTATTTCGTTAGCAAGCAATAACTTGACTCATCTGAAACTAAGCACTTTTCAACCGATCATCTCATCCCTCTCATCTCTCGATCTTTCAATAAACCCAATTGTCTGTAACTGTGATCTTAAGTGGCTCCCCGGTTTCCTCCATAGACAGTTAATGCTCACCAATGCAGATGAAACAATCTGTTCCGAATCATCTTTAGATCCCCTTCGGGCGAAACCTCTTCTTCAGTTTGATCCCGATGAACTCTGTAAGCGCAGTGTTGTCCTCTTCTACTCGCTTCCCCTCGCTGCCATTTGCTTGATTGTTATGATCGTACTCGTACACCACTATCGTTGGAAGGTGAAGTTTAAATTCTTTCTGCTGAAACTTGCGGCTATTGGGTACAAGGAGGTACGAGACGCCCGAGACCACATTGACTTTGAGTTTGACTTGAATATCATCTTCTACGACGATGACGAAGAATGGATTCGGGAGCATCTTCGACCAGCTCTTGAAGAACAGCTGCCGCAGTTTCAGAGGAACGTCTTTGGTGACGGAGACCTCGTTGTAGGAATGCATTACTTGGAATCCGTTGACTATGTTGTGAGCCATAGTTACAAAACCATCATTCTTCTCAGCAGAGCCGCTGTGCATGATCGCTGGTTCATGCTCAAGCTTCGCACCGCGATGGACCATGTGAGCGACACCCAGACCGAATTTGTGGTCGTGGTCTTTCTCGAAGACATCCCAGATGAGGAGATACCTTTCTTGGCCAGGTTGTACCTCAGTGATGGTAGACCGTATCTCTACTGGACTGATGACGTGAGAGGACACGGGTATTTTTGGTATGAACTGACCAAATATCTGACCATTAATCTAAGAACGAATGATTGGATTCCACTTGAATAAAAATTGACATTAATAGATTGACGACTGATCAAAATCCCCTCTTTAAGGCCCGGTCACACAGGGAGGACGCATGGGGAACGCACGGCCAGCGCATTGGAAATGTGCAATTTGGGCCAGTGCGTTGTCGTTCGCTAGGCGTGCGTCATCATTCGTTACTCGTTCGTCGAGCGCGCTGGACCAACGCTGGACCAGCGCTATGCATGCGTCGTCATTCGCTGTGTGCGTCGGGATTTTTTGAGCATGCTCAAAAACGTGCGCCGAGCTCGACGCATGAATATACACGCCAAAGGCACGCCAGACATGCGTCGGAGCGCGCTAGACCAGCGCCAGACATGCGTGGAGCGCGCTAGACCAGCGCCAGACAAACGGGGGGCACACGCCCTGTATACGCACAGCGCGCTAGCTACACGCTGTGCATTTTGTGTCAGCTCGCTAGCTTTTCCAAAATCATGACAAAAGTTAGGCACACGGCCTTTTCCGATTTCCAATGCGCTAGCCGTGCGTCGTAGAACGCGGTGCATGCGTGGACCATTCGTCCAGCGCGCTAGCAACACGCTGTGCATTCGTGGAAGTTGTTATCATGTGCGCTCTGGGTACGGTGTGTATGCGTACTGTATGCGCCCTGTATGCGCTCAGCGCGCTAGCAACACGCTATGAATTTGGTGTCAGCTACGACAAAAGTTGAGCGCTTAGGCCCGGTCACACAGGGAGGACGCATGGGGAACGCACGGCCAGCGCATGGGAAATTTGCAATTTGGGCCAGTGCGTTGTCGTTCGCTAGGCGTGCGTCATCGTTCGTTACTCGTTCGTCGAGCGCGCTGGACCAACGCTGGACCAGCGCTATGCATGCGTCGTCATTCGCTGTGTGCGTCGGGATTTTTTGAGCATGCTCAAAAACGTGCGCCGAGCTCGACGCATGAATATACACGCCAAAGGCACGCCAGACATGCGTGGAGCGCGCTAGACCAGCGCCAGACATGCGTGGAGCACACGCCCTGTATACGCACAGCGCGCTAGCTACACGCCGTGCATTTTGTGTCAGCTCGCTAGCTTTTCCAAAATTATGACAAAAGTTAGGCACACGTTCTTTTCCGATTTCCAATGCGCTGGCCGTGCGTCGTAGAACGCGGTGCATGCGTGGACCATTCGTCCAGCGCGCTAGCAACACGCTGTGCATTCGTGGAAGTTGTTATCATGTGCGCTCTGTGTGCGCTCTGTGTGCGCCCTGTGTGCGCCCTGTGTGCGCCCTGTATGCGTCCAGCTCGCTAGCAACACGCTATGCATTTGGTGTCAGTTAGCTGTAGCTTCGACAAAAGTTGGGCGCACGACAATGCACTGGCCAAAATTGCACATTTCCAATGCGCTGGCCGTGCGTTCCCCATGCGTCCCCTCTGTGTGACCGAGCCCGGTCACACAGAGGGGACGCATGGGGAACGCACGGCCAGCGCATTGGAAATCGGAAAAGGCCGTGTGCCTTACTTTTGTCATGATTTTGGAAAAGCTAGAGAGCTGACACAAAATGCACAGCGTGTAGCTAGCGCGCTGTGCGTATACAGGGCGTGTGCTCCGCGTACGTCTGGCGCTGGTCTAGCGCGCTCAACGCACGTCTGGCGTGCCTTTGGCGTGTACATTCATGCGTCGAGCTCCGCGCACACTTTTGAGCATGCTCAAAAAATCCTGACGCACACAGCGAATGACGACGAATGCATAGCGCTGGTCCAGCGTTGGTCCAGCGCGCTCGACGAACGAGTAACGAGTGATGACGCACGCCTAGGGAACGACAACGCACTGGCCAAAATTGCAAATTTTCCATGCGCCGGCCGTGCGTCCCCCATGCGTCCCCTCTGTGTGACCGGGCCTTTAACAATAACAATCATAATAGTTGGTTCTCGTATAGCGCTCATCTCTATCAGACTTGACACTCCTGGAGATCCACATATTACTCCACTAGATGTGATCGTGATCGTGATCCAAAGGATACGTCACCGGACTGTGGATCACATGGTTCCCGGTTCGAGTCCCCCCGCGACACTAATGCCCTTTAGTGAGACATCTCTATCTAAATGTATCACACTCTACCCAGGTGTAGTAAATGGGTACCACGTATGATTTAATTATTCATTGAACGATTTGAGCGCCTCAGGGCAGCCGGGCTTAAGCCAATGTACTGATACTATTTGGTGGGCATCTTGAACATATTGAGCAATCCTGGGAATGATATGTGCGCAAAAAAATGTATATATTTTGTATTATTGTCATTATTTAGCCTAGATGTTTAGTTTTCATGATAGTCAAACAAAATTCAGAGTCATAGTGGTGGACCAAAAGCTTGATCCAACTCAATGAAAATGTTCGTAAAAATAAAATTGGTCCGCCATACTATCATGACAGTTTTGTGTATTCTGTTTTTATTTGTTCATCCGTTATGTCGAATCATTGACATGTATCATGTGTATGCCTCGATGACGTCAGACTGCAATCTTTAGTCCATCGCTGTAAGAAATACTGAACTGGTGAACAATTAATATTGTAAAGATAGAAGGTGACATCATACGGAGTACGCTGTGGAGGTCCTGGGAAATCCAGTTCCATTAGTTGTCCTGTATGATGTTTTTCCTGAAATCTTTCAGTTCCATATATTTGCGATTTACACAGTCAATTATTGTTACCAGTTTATTTAACGTCTTTTTAAGAAGCCATCCTGTGCCAAGTTGGTACTTGTTTTTTGTAACTGTAAATTAAAAAAAAGGATTGAAGTCTACATTTAGTAGACATTGAATAATACATAATTTGTGATAAAATAGATTTGTCTGGGTTTTATAATGTAAGTTGGAAATTAATCAGATGAGATAATTAGACACCGCTGGTTATTGCTAAGACTGAGGATTTTGAGATTATTATGATACATAAGGTTTATGAGAAAAGGTGTTAATTTCATGTATATAATAAGGCATGTTTATTATTACTTCCAGTGAGATGTGTGGTTTTAATGATGAAGGTGTTGAAGGAGGGGTGATTGTTCGGTTGAACTTGTTCTCATGAAGATTTGAGGAAAGAATGGAATGAAGGAATATATGCATGTAGGTTGTTTGTAATGTGCTTAACAGGTTGTTAGCATTGTGTACCATATGCCATTGATTGTGTTATGTTATTAATTATTAGAATTACCAGTTGACTTTGGGATGTCATTGTGTTGTCCTTGTAGCGGTTACACCCTTCCATGTTTGGGAGCAGTTAAAATCGAGGGATGATGTTTATACCTGCCTTTGATTTGAAGGTCTAGGGATACCAGCTCCAAAGAAGAGGAAGGGCATGACGTCATCCTGACATTATATTCTGTTGGCTGGGTTATATTTGCAAGGTGGGCAAGACATATGCATTTGCAAGTCTTCCTGGTCAATTGGTTGGAAGAAAGATTAGAAATGTTGTTGTTGTTGCATAATGTAATTATGCATGGGTAAGGAGTAATTGACATTACAAAGAGAATGTTAATTGTAATTATTTTATTAGAGCTTCGGCTGAGTTTATAAAAGTAATAAAGTGGACTTCAACTGTATATCCGAGCTCCTTTCGTTTTATTTTGTTTCTGATCCCATAGTCACCGACCCATTATGGGCCCATTACAGTAATATAAATGTTTTTATTAGTGTTCTAATTAGCATGATACGTTTGTAATCTGCATGTTCGAAAATGTTTCCAATCCTAATAAGTTCACACATGACATGATGGATTTCTGAGGAATTCTTTTATGTTTAGTGTTCTTGAAAAGATATGGCTCAAGTTATGTATCTATATATATATTCTTTATCTGTACAACTACAGTGCTAGACTTGTCTTCTATTGAACCATTGAACTGAAGTTCTTAACAAAAATCATGAACAGACTGCTTGTGTAGATTAGGATGAAGAAAAGAAAACAGAGTTGGAATGTCTGTTTTGTTTTTCCCCCTTCATCAGCTAGGGTTCTTTATTTTCAAAACAAATTCCATCATACACGGTAAATCCATAAGTTATATTCAATTAATCAAAGAAATGATTTCCACACATAATGGCTAAACAAAGATATTAATCATCACGACCGAAAAATTTATGGCAAAAAAAAAAGAAGCCAAAATTAGTATTTTAAATATATACAAAAGGTGTCTTGAAATGTCTTGGTAAATTCAAAGTAAGGCCGTTTAGGTGTCTTATCTATTCATGCATCCCCACAATAAAAGAAAAATAATACGAGGATTTTTTTTTCTTCTTCAAAGTCAATTGGTTTACAATTATGCACATTAAAATTCCAATATTGTTGTTGTTAGTTTCCATATTTTATTTTAATTCCAATAGATGAAAGAGAAATCCCCGCAAATAACTACATAAGAAATATTCAGAGGATTTGTAATTTATACGAGTCGATTACCGACGAGTCCTACAACCCCTGATCCGACAGAAAAAGAGTAACAAAATGTCTTTTTTTTTTTTTTTTTTTTTTTTTTTGGGGGGGGGGGTTCAATCCAGTCCGAGAACAAAGAAAAACAAAATTCTCTATCACGTAGGACTTCTAGTCACTCTTCCGATGGTTCACTGGATCCTATGCCCACGAGACCGACAGACTGACAGTCCATGAGATCAATATTTGTGTTTCCGGCCATCTTTCCCCATGTATTCCGACCTTTGGTGTGATCCTTCCCAACAAAAAAATGTCATGTCGTGTTGTCTTAGATTCCTCATTCATTGATTCAGCGAGTAATTGGCCATGCAAAGAAAAACAAACTACAACTGTTCACGTATTGTATTGTATTTATTAATTGATGTACATCAATAATCTGTTTATGAACATATAAATCATAAATCAATTTATAATGCAATATAACAAATCAATATTCTGTTTGAAAACATATATATCATCTAAATCAATTTACTATGTAGTTTAGCAAAACGGAAGGAAGGTTATATACAGCAGAAAAACTCCCTTTTTTGTAATAACATGACGTATAAGGGAAATAATGTAATGTACCATGATACATCAATAGATTCAGATATATAAAACCTAATATAGGAATTTTCTAAATAAATTATAACTCATGCTATACAAAACAGGCGAATGAGGTACATGGAATGCAATAGGTATCGTTTCGCCTAAAATAAATGACGTAATAAGCCTAGTACCTTTACATATATGCGACCTACTGTAAAATTAAACAAAAAACATGAGATTGTAAGTGTTTTGCCTTGTCTATAAAGGTATCTATAAAGGTGGGGTTAGTGTGGTTTGATACATTAAGTCAAATACATGAAAGAAATATAAAGAGAATAAAGGGGTTGTATGCTTAAAGGTAATACAAAGTTTTGGTATGGGGTCATGAATTTGGTTCAAATGAACATATTGTAAGCTTATGCGATGCTACAATATTCAGTGATCGTTGTCGCGGTTGAAATCGAGTCTAAAGTTATGCAATTGTAAATAATAAACGCTTTGTGTTGTATAGCTCCCTCTTAAGGCCAAGATATTAATGAAGTTATAAAACAATGTTTCTTGACTAAAATCGACCGATGAGCTATTCCCGTTTGGAAATTATATATCACAACTACTTATTCTGAGAATTTCATGGTCGCAGCTATCATTGTACGTGCGTAGGCGCTATTTGAAATTTATCAAAATTTACCGGGAGCACCGGTAAATTTTTATATTCAATTTTTCTCGAAAACAGAAGTGTTTTAGGGGCTAATTTTTCCAGTGCTTATAATACATCCACAGGGGCATCCAAATATATCAAAATTGTAAAGAATCACTATCCACCCAATTTTCGAAATTTCCCAAAACTTTGTATTACCTTTAACTTATATCGAATTGTATAAGGTGTTTTTGTATTACTGTGTTGCTACATAGTATCTAAAAGTCACCCCTCTCTGCATTTATTTTTTTGGTGAACGAAAGTAAAATATATATTATATCCTTATTGTCTATGTCAATAAACAAATTGATAACATTCATTTTGATAAAACTATGACAAACGGCAATATGTTTACATCTCGTTTTTCCGCCTTTTTTAAAGATCAGAAATGGAACAGGAAACGGAGCCCTGCCGCCCAACCACGCTTCTTAAACAATCACAATCTCAATATCAGTATCTCACGATGCGACTCCGAAATGACGTCGACCGTTCTTGGCTATTCTGGGTTATGGAATTTTAAGCCTAGAGCTTGATATAATCACTCGGAAATGCTGAATGTGTTGGTTCATAATTTTTGTTATTACAATATAGAACTCTAAACAATCAACAACAACAAAAAATCACTTTTTCACAAAGCAAGACCGCGCATGATGTCTCCTTTTATCGATACACAACAAATTACTCATAATTGGGCGTCTTGACTCTCATTCATGACATGAACATAAACACAATATTCATGCAAAAGCATCACAATATTAGCATATTATTACTCACACACATTATGCCATTGCCTTAAATGGGAAATTATGAAACAACAATTGAAAATAAAATCCAAACAAGATTTTATCAATGTCTTTTTAAAAACATGTTATACATCTCTTTTATCCTAAACTCTTCAAAAAAAGATACTATTTCAACTTGGTATGAGTCGCAACTTTCTAATTTTATGCATTTTAAAAGTATAAGACTAGCTGACATAGGCCTATTCTCAATTTGGGTTTCAGGAAACCACGTAACCAAAGTAGCCTGTCATTAAAAAAAAAATGTTTTCATCTTTTGCTTGTTGATCTCATCGTGGTGTTATCAACATGCACTTTTGAAAAAGCGTATCTTCCACTCCGTCGTAAAGACTAACAAAGTTATTTGGCAACTCACCCCAGTCACCTGTATAAACATACCTATCAACATAGAGAAGATTGAGGTTCTTTAATGTGACATCTGCGTATTGCTTATTCTCTGTAGTATGTATGCGAATGGATGAGGCACAAAAGAACATGGATAAACCGGCCCTGACAAAGTCATCTCTCTTTTCTAACTCGTCCAGCATTTTGTAGGCTTTTTCCTTTGGGGAGTTCTCCAGTTGATAAACAAGATAGCAAGATGCAAAATACTCTTGGATAAATTTATGGAAGAATTCCGTCATGTAGACTTTTCGATGGGACAGCGTTTTTCGATAAGAGTCGTTTTCTGGATTGCTGGTTAGGAAACCGATTTCACTGCCCAATCTGAAAATGGTGTCGTTTTTTAACTCGTCTGCACTAAACACAGTTTTGTTCCCCTGTTTGTTGCCTTGACCCCAGATACCTTGGTATGCTGTTTTTCCAAGAAACACTTTCAAATAGTCAAAATTGAAATGGTCCTCATTCACCTTGACTTTTATTTTGTCTCTGTATTGCTCGTACATGTATTCTATGATGTTTTTGAATACCATAGGCACGGTGATGATCTGAGTTAGGAAACTTTCGTTCTTTGAAAGCTCGCAAAACATGATCAACAAGAGAGGATACCTTGCCATGTACGACACGTCCTGGATATTACAATCAAAGTAATAATTATCACATGACATGACTTTTGCTTCCTGCAACCAACTGTCGGCTGAATCAAGGTACTTTCCACCTGATAGCCACTTGAGGAGCTCATCTGATTTTGTCTCGTTGTATCGAAAGAACGCAGGCTACCACGTTCTCATTGGTAAACCCTGTCAATTCGATATGAGTGTAGTCTGGGACATCATCAAAGTCCACGATTCGCCATGGTCTACATGTGACCATCACTATGGTGTCTCGGAATGATTTATATCTTAGAATATCAAGAAATCCTTCTTGAGTTTCGTCCATCAAACTTCCATCGACACATTCATCGTAGCCATCGAAGATAATCACAGCACTTTCTGGATTCTCGCTTATGAAGCTATCAATCAAGTCAGCCGTTATGAATTCCTGTCTATCTCATGGAACTAAACCTTGGTTTAGAACTTCTTGACCAAGAGTGTTCTTGGGGTCTACCCACCGTAACTTAAGAATGATTACTAAAGGAGTGCACCTGATAGAAAAACCCCGAAGGCACCTACCCCAATCATGAGCTATTTTTACATGTCAGCGTTGTTTTTCCAGTTCCTGCCGCTCCCCTTAAGAAAATCCGTTTTGCAACCCTACCTTTCCTGTCTTTTAGCTCGAAAAGCTCTGTATGGTTTTCGCACTAATTTGCTGCCTTGGTTGAAGTCACGGTGTAGGAGATTTAGATTGATGCATAGGTTTTCAAGATCTAGAACACTGGAAGAGTTCCAAGGAACCGTCTTGATGTTGCAAAAGCTTGAATCATAATAATGAATGAGATGCCCCCGAAGTTCCTTGATGTCCGCTGGCAAGAGGGGGAGGTTCAAACAGAACACACGCCATACGATAGCGAGCATAATTACAGTCAACAGACTGGCGTAAAATAATATCGGCTTTATAGTGAACTTCGCAGGACTCAAATCATGCATGTCATGTGCTTCTGGGATGAAATCACCTGCACAAAATTAATAACAAAAACATTAAAACAAATTGATGATAAGGTATCATACATCACAATATGTTACTGGATGCGTAATGTTAGGGTTAACTTTGAATAATAGGCAAAAGGGTTGCCCCCCTCACACTTTCCCAATTGACCTGCTCTATCACCCTTCTTTTGTGTGTGTGTGTGTGTGTGTGTGTGTGAGAGAGAGAGAGAGAGCAGGTCCATGTAGTTGCCATTAATGTACACGTTAACCATAATTTTGAACGCCCTTTTACAGACTTCAGTAGTCATGGTAGCAGGTAACCTGTATTAAACAAATACTCTTTTGCACTCTCTCGGCAAGCTCTACCAGACCGGCATCCTCGAGCCTGCTCACCAATACTTCTCTCTTGTTCCTGGTGGATTGCATCCTCCTCCAGGAATGCAGCATTTCCATCGTGACAGATAATAATAATAATAATAATAGTGTAAACTTATAGAGCGCACACACCGTCTAGGGACGCTCATGGCGCTAGCTCAGCAACAGTTCTCTTTGATACAGGAAAAGTAAATCATTTTACAATTTTTTTTGTTTTTCTTTTTTTTTTCAATATTTTTTTTTTATGACCAATTTCGGTGCTCAGCTCTGCCCGATGGGGCCCGGTGCCCTCCAGCTGCTCCGTTCACTGACAATTTAAGGGACTAGCCCAGTCAGCACATTATTCACAGAAGCTCTAGCATCTAGGCCAACAGGCCCCACACGGGCAGCCAATGAGACTAAAGGGTGACAACTAATTAATTTCATATATATATACAAATAACATGTCAATTATGGATTTAGTAAAATAAACTTATTCAACCTAAGGAAATACTGGGTTACAGATGGAATAGGTAAGTCTTAAGATGAGTTTTAAAGGTGGAGTATGTTGCAATCCAGCGAAGTGATGAGGGAAGCTTATTCCATAATTTGGCTGCTGCATGCGAAAAAGCATGATCTCCCCATGAATGACGGGTACGGGGAATTTGCAGCAAATTATCACTTCCAGATCTTAAGGTACGAGTTGGATTGTAGGGGTGTAGTGAGTCTTTAATGTATTGTGGCGAAATTCCACGGAGAGCCCGATAAACAAGTAACATAATTTTGAAGTGGACCCTTTTCTGGACAGGTAGCCAGTGAAGAGAGCGTAATATAGGCGTAATAGAAGACATTCTTGGTGTGAAAGTAAGGAGTCTTGCACTGGAATTTTGGAGGGATTGCAGTCTGTCTTGCTGCTGTTTTGTAAGTCCAAATATAATATAATTACAAAAATCTAAGCGGGATGAGATTAATGCATGGATTAATTGTTCGCATGCTTTTTGAGTCAGAGATTTTCGTATGAACCCAAGGTTCCGCAGTTGATATCTCACAGACTTTGATATGCTAGATACATGTTCAATAAATGACATATTATTGTCAAATATCACACCGAGGTTACGGACCTTTGAGGCTGGCTTTAGAACTTTGTCACCTACATGCAAGCTTAAATGAGTATGATTTGCTCTCAGTAAAGAGTTCTTAGAGCCCAAAATGATAAACTCAGTTTTATTTTCATTTATTTTAAGACCGTTGGAATCCATCCAGTCTTTCATGTCATGGATACAGGCTTCTAAAGTTCTCTTAGCATCGGCAATTGCATCTGAGGAAGGATGAACAGAAATGAAAAGCTGAATGTCATCAGCGTAACAATGATATTTTATATTATGCTTTCTAATTATTGTACTAATTGGCTCAAGGTAAACTGAAAACATTAACGGGCCACCAACAGACCCTTGTGGCACACCATATGAGAGATAAGTTTTGTCAGATTGAGAGTTATTTACAGAGACATACTGGGTTCTTTTATGAATGTACGATGAAAACCATTGCAACGCAGTGCCTGTTACCCCAAGAGACTGTAGTCTCTTAACAAGTATTGTGTGGTCAATAGTGTCAAAAGCACTTGACATATCAAGTAGCACAAGAAAAGTAATGTTACCTTTATCCATTTCCGAGAGGACACTGTCCACAAGATTAGTTAGCAGTGTTTCCACACTATGGTGAGGGCGATAGGCAGATTGAAAATTATCAATTAAATTATTTTCAATAAGATATGTGCGAAGACGTGAGAAAGCCACTCGTTCTGTGAGTTTGGACAGATACGACAAATTTGAGATAGGTCTATAGTTCTGAAGACACTCACTGTCCAAATTAGATTTTTTTTCAAGGTGGGGCGCACTGCTGCAATCTTCATACTGTCAGGAACTATCCCTGAACCAAGACTTGTGTTAATTATAGTTACAATTAATGGTATAATAGCAGGGAGACATTGTTTCAAAAGCAATGTTGGTATGGGGTCCAGTTCACTGGATTTAGAAGGTGAACTCATTATGATTGACCTAATCTCATCAGTTGTTGTTGGAGATAGCGTATCTAGTGTCTTCTCTGTAATCAAAGGAATTTCAAACCCTCCGATATTAGTAAGAGCTGATCTGACATTCTGAATTTTTTCCACAAAGAAATTGTTAAAACGATCTGCAAGATTTACATAAGTAGGAAGGGGAGATTTCTTACTTCTGTTAAGTAAAACGTTTGCAACTCTAAACAGCTGTCTTGTACTTGTGCAGCTTTCAACCAGCATAGAGTTATATGATGTTTTGGCAGCGCGAACACTCAACTGCACTAACTGACGCTGGTTCTGATATTTCTCACGATCAGACTCTAGGCCCGATTTGAGCCATTTGCGCTCTAATTTCCTACGTTGGAGTTTTTTGTTTGCAATATCTTGACAGTACCACTTTGTGTTAGGACGAACTGTGACACATCTCTGTTTCACAGGAGCATACTCGTCAAGGACAGTTCTTAATAGAGAATTATAACATTCAACAGATTCTGAAACATCACTATTTGAACAGTTTCCAAGGAGAGATAGTTCAGTGATTTTTTCCGTAAATGATACAATACTTATGGACTTAATGTTACGTGTGTGTATCACACTCTTTGCAGCAAAAACCGTGCCCGATTACAAAGCTGGTAGATCTTAACCTAGGACCAAGTGTGGCCTAGATGGAGACCAGGTCGGTCTATTTCGTGCCCTATCTCCTCGGCGATTTCCCTTAATTCAATGTCCGTTACATCGTTGGGAGTCATTTTTGCATTAAACTCGTCCGTCACATCCTTGGTAGCCATTGTTGCATTAGTCGGAGTTTAGTCACAGTGAATCAAAGCGATGTCATGGGGTTTTATTCCCTTGCCTCGTGCATTCCTACAGGCTTTGTTGTAATGCCACTCTGTTCATGCAAATAACTGAATTCCAGATCTGATCAGCTTTCACCATTTACCTCATATTTATTTCATCAGCTAGTCTATCATACTAGAGATGGTCTCAATGTTTACTAGAAAGTTTTTAAACATTTCTCTCTTTCTAAACATCGTAGGATGCAAGAAAACGACGGCTGACGAATCATCAATGCAAGCACAAATTGCACTCTATATGATTGTCGTAGGTAGCTAGCTAGTACATGACTTGTATTGAAAACTGCACATTGTTTGTCAGATCTATGTGTAGATGCAAAGCTATGTTATGGGCATTCTACTTTGTTCAACTACGTGAAACAGGACTTTGAATTGGCTTGCATTGTGAGCGCAGACAAAGGCCGGGGTATGGATGGTTCAGCGAACATAAGATCATGATAACACTAGATAATGTAATACTGTATGAAAAGATTGTTTTCATTGAATAGTTGGTAGATCAGTATATATCTACATGTATGACAGCCAGTGTGTTTTGCAGAGGGTGCTGTATTTCAGAGGAAGGATAGGGTAGGCCTACTGTAAACATGGTAAGCGAACTTGAAATCGGAAAGAAATTCTAAAAAAAAAAAAAAATCCTTTATTTTCCTTGATTGCACATAATTATGCCAGACATTTTTGAATGACCAGGCATCCCTCAATATCCCCCGTGAAAAAAGTTCTCTCTCCTTCTCTCTCTCATCCTTTCTCTTTCTCTCTCTCTTATTCTTTCTCTTACTCTCTCTCTTATTCTTGCTCTTTCTTCCTCTCTCATTCCATTTCTCTCTCCCTTTATCATTCCATCTCTTTCTCTCTCTATCACTCTCTCTCTTTCTCTCTCTCTCACTCTCTCTCTTTCTCTCTCTCTCACTCTCTCTCTTTCTCTATCTCTCTCCATCTTTCTCTCTCGCTCTCCCCAAGGACCTGTCTTGATGTTACAGAACCTTGAAGCATAAGAATGGATGTGATGTCCCCGAAGCTCATTGGTGAGTTTAAAACAGAACACACGCCATACTACGATAGCGAGCAGAACAGTCAAAAGGCTGGCGTAAAGTAGTATCCACTTCACGGTTCTGAACTTTGTAGGACTCAAATCATTCATGTCACACGCCTCTGGAATGAATTCACCTGCACGAATTAACAATAAATAAATAAATTATACATCACAACATGTTACTTATTTAATGGTTTACTTAGGTATTACCGGATGCTACAAAATGTAATATTTTGTGTTTTATTTGGGGTTAACTTTGAATGTTACGTAAACCAAGTTGATGAAAAGTAGTTTACCAGTAGTGGCACTACGCCATTATATCAGCATTGAGCAACACTTTATATAAATGTTGGAAAATGGGACTACGCTGACATTATGGAAAATTAAAGATAAGAACAAATACTTCTTCGACCAGGTAATGAAAACAGTGATAACACATACATACAAATTTTACATTCAGTTGTCCCCAGGAGGAGATACCAGCAAAGGGGAAGGATGGGGGAATAATATGGAACTTGTACTCCTAATGAAGTGTGTGTGTGTGTGTGTGGGGGGGGGGGGGGCGGTGGGGGTAATAACATGAACTCATATTTTCATGATTACTCAATCAAAATACAACAAAAAGACAGTGAACCAGAGAAAATGGTGAAATATGCCTCTAGCTTTGATAATAAATACACTGTTGCTCATAACGGTGGAATTTTTTTTATTTTTTTTATCCCAATTTATGGAATTATTTTAAAAATAATTTAAAAATACTAGATCTAGATAATAGTATACAGTCTCAGATTTTATTGAATAATAATTTGTCAATATGTGTTTTGCGTGACTGCTAAAGCATGTATATTATGCTACTATGTTTATCAACTAGGGGCCCTATGCCCTTAAGTCATAAATGACAGTAATGAGGATTAATGCCTCACAAAAGGGCACTAATGTAGCACATCAACACGGTGTTGATCCTGGGGCCTCACAGTTACGAGGCCATTGCTTTGTCACTGAACCATGACTGTACGCAGCGGGGGCTAGGGTAGGGGGCAGTTTCCATAAATTTAAACAAAAAACAGAAAATGCAATAAATATTCCAATAATTTATTGCATTTTACCCCGGTCTCCAACATAAAAAAAATACTCTGGACGGCCATGCATTATGGCTCAAGGCATGGGCACACAGAAGATTTTTTTATGTTGGGGACCGGGGTAGAATGCAATAAATTATTGAAAATTTATTGCATATTTTTTGTTTTAATTTATGGAAACTGCCCCCTACCCTAGCCCCCGCTGCGTACAGTCATGGTTCAGTGACAAAGCAATGGCCTCGTAACTGTGAGGCCCCAGGATCAACACCGTGTCGATGTGCTATATTAGTGTTCTTTTGTGAGGCATTAATCCTCATTATTGTCATTTATGACTTAAGGGCATAGGTCCCCTGGTTGATAAACATAGTAGCATAATATAAATGCTTTAGCAGTCACGCAAAACACATATTGGCAAATTATTATTCAATAAAATCTGAGACTGTATACTATTATCTAGATCTAGTATTTTTAAATTATTTTTAAAATAATTCCATAAATTGGGATAACAAAAAATATTCCACCGTTATGAGCAACAGTGTAGTTAGGAGTCCAGACCAATTAATTAAAATGGCCTTTTTGTCGTTATTGGCCTACTCCTTCAACATTCGCATCGCATTTCATCACGAATTGTGGAGGTAGAGGAGGAATAAATAAAAGAACGATCGGAGCAGTGTCGGAATTATCTGACAAATTGCATTGCCAACAAAGAATATAGAATTCGATCAAAAGGGGCTTCCCCATTGTACAATGGGAGCAAATCCGCACCTATTAAAACCCTTGCTCACAAAGAGGCAATATTTGGGTATGGGTATTGTGAGTGTACAAATGTACTATTATGTTCACATATGTCTTGATTACTCTGCAGAGATGAATCAACACCAACATGACCAAAGTAGTAGTTTCATTTTTTTGAGAGAGTGGATTTCATTACCTAAATACTAAGCGACGTGATCTATAAAAGGTCTCCCAACTCAGATTGCCGACGTTCTCTTGTTCATTTTGATAGCGAGCACAGTATAGTCATTGTAGACGGAAAGCTGTATAAACAAATTACCTTTCTGCACTCTCTCGGCGAGTTCGTCCAGATTGGAATGTTTGAGGCTGCTCACCAATACTTCTCTCTTGTTCCTGGTGGATTGCATCCTCCTCCAAGAATGTAGCATTTCCATCGTGCCAGATAAAGACCGTGCCCGATTACTAAGCTGGTAGATCTTAACCCAGGACCAAGTGTGGCCTAGATGGACACCAAGTCGGTCTATTCCGTGCCCTATCTCCTCGGCGATTTCACATAATTCAATGTCCGTCACATCGTTGGAAGCCATTTTTGCATTTAATAGTCGAAGTCACAGTCACAGTGGATCAAAACGACGTCATGTGGATACTATTCCAATGCCTCGTGCATAAGTACAGGTCTGGTTGTAATTCGAGTAACTGACTTTCAGATCTGATCAGCTTTTACTATTTCCCCCATATCTATCTCATTAGTCTATCATGCTAGAGATAGTCTCGGCGTCTCAGTGTTTAATAGAAAGTTTTAAAATGTCTAAACATCGTAGGCCTATAATGCAAGAAAACGATTACTGAAGCATCGATGCAAAGACAAACTGCAATCTGTATCGTCTTAGGTAGCTAGTATACATGTATCGGAACCGCACAAATTTCTCAAATCTATGTGTACATGCATGTCAATGTTATGGGCATTCTACTCGTTTAATTTAATGTAAAACAGGACTTTGAAAAGATTTTCATTGTGAGCGCAGAAAAAGGCCGGTTCAGCGAACACAAATCATAATAACACCAGATATTGTATGAAAAGATTGTTTACATTGAATGTATGGTAGATCAGCATTTTCAATCTGTATGAAAGCCAGTGAGTGTTGCAGAGGGCCATGTGTGCCGGGTAAGGGGTGCTAAAGTGCATTTAAAAGGACATTTTTATTTCTTCTTGCTAGTAAGATATTACAGACAATTTTCAATTTTGGAATGGCAAGGCATCCCTCAAACCCCCAGTGGAAAAAAGCGCCACTCTTTTATATGTCTGTCTCTTTCTCTCTCTCGCTCTCTTTCTATTTACCTCTCCCTCCCTCTCTCCCTCGTCATCTATCTTTCTCTTCGTTTCTCTGTATCTATCTTAATATCTCCCTTTCTTCCTCTCTCTCTCTCTCTCTCTCTACCATACATGGTGTGTTAAAACACAGCGATTGTTTCCCCTGTGACGGAGCGATTTCGGGTACATCGCCAGTAATGGAAAATTTGGCGGTGCTTTCTACTTTCGCCTACCATTGCGCCTCATTCAGTCATTTTCGTGATTTTTAGTAAATGTAAAAATGAAAGATCAGACTTTTTTCTTTCTAAAAATATAAGTTTTGTTCTTCAATACGAAGAATAAGGTCTGTTATTTTTGAGGGAAATTGCCGTCTCATTTTGCTGAAGCTTCACGTCTTTCCTTTTCAATACACTCACAATACAAAATGCGCAAGCACCTCCGCACGCGCAGATCGGTCGATAGCTCCATTCATTCCCCTATTGTCAATGACAATGATTGTCTTCTGCTAAAGCTCGGCCAATTATCCTACATCCTCTTCTTTCAAAACAGTAATCTTCCAGAGTAGTTACTTCTTTACATTCGTTTGTTCCTCTAAGGGTAGGGTCCTGAGATAAACTGAGATAAGCGTTTCATAAAAGAGAAGGTCCATACATGAATGATTCGCTAAATTGGTCAAGTTGATGAAATGAAAAGGCACTGGAAATTATAGGGGAGAAGAATTACCAACTCCTTTTATCAATGCATACTTTTATACTTACACAGTTTAGAGTAAGGTCGGTTATTTGTAGCCAAGTGAAACACGGCGAATCGCAAATTTAATTTAAAAGGAATAGGTATTTATGAATAGGACTACTATAGGCCTAATAATATTTTTATATGAATAACTACAATACATCTATCGAAATGTGGGGAAAAAACGCCCTCTCATATTGACAAGCGAAAATCATCCAATCACCGATGGAAAATCGCCATGTAATCATCTATACCAACAAAACCAATAATCCAAAGCCTTGAATCAAGGCAAGAATATAGAACGGACGCGCGCGTACGCGTCCGTTTCAAGCTGTACGGTTATTTCGATCCGAACACTAACTTAGGGTAAAGTTGAAATGATATCACCTTTTTCTCGATTTTTTTCCACGTAACTTTATTATTTTTTTGATAGATGAGATGAATTAATATATCTAAATATTACTTCAAAGAACTTTAGCACATAATAACTAATAATAAGCTGGAAAACTTTGTCAAAATATTAGGGATACATCTCGGCTTCTGTAGAAGCCCGTCGTCACAGACTTAACAACTCGCTCGGCTTCTGTAGAAGCCCGTCGTCTCCAAAGTGTTAAGGATCTTCATTTTACGATACGACTCACAACAATTACGAAAGTAGTCTGTTTTCATTAGGAATTCTATTTTAATTACAATATTGTACAGTTTTTTATGATTGCATTTTCTTTCCTCCAATTTAGCAGTTTAATAAGTCAATCAAAGTAACATTCTTTTCCATTTGGCAGAAATTCGTCAAAAACAAAAAAAGGACTATTAAACTGTTTCTGACCTTAGACCTAGGAGCAGTCAGACATAATAGCCTTAGAACATTAATTTTGTCGTTATATTCTCAAAGCATGCAACCGAAAGAGGGCGTACATACATCGTACGTACATCGTGTAGACACACGGCATCCATGAACGCAATCGCTGGATTGGGTAATTTTGTCTCAGATTCTGAAACAAATCCTGGATTTAGCTCACGCTGCAATGATAATTATAAACTTTTAGGTCAGTCAGGAACCCCATGACTTTTACAAGCCGATCGCCTGTCTGATTATCAAGGTATTTATGATTGGAAATCGAAATCAAATGTTGCGTTTTCCTGTCGGTTTTTATAACACTACAGTCTATTGGGAGAACGAGTATGATATTAAAACCGGTTAGTACTCAAAGATGTTTACTTTTTGAGAATTGGAGGCACCTCATGATCATTTTGAAGCGCAATTCTTTTAGGGGTTCATTAAGACATCATAATTATCAAAAACACTGATAGCACGTAGGGCCGTGCATATCAGAGTTAACATTGTTAAAAGATGCCTTTTAATGGTGCATAGGTGAATCAATTAATCAACAATGCGAGAATAATAGGAATGATCTAGAGATAACATTCCCTAAAAACTTAGGCTTCTATAGTAGCAGTAAAACGCAATGATGATCAATAGTGGAAAGCCGACATACTGGCCAATGAGGATCACCTATTACTCAAACACACATAAAGAGCTTCTCAATGAAAATGTAACCACACTTTTGAAGAAAAAAAAATCCTCTAAAAACAGGATATAAGTTTACATAACATAATTTTTACAAGGAAATTTCCATATTATCCATGCTTGTCGCACATGCATGGCCAGAATTTCAGTCGCATGCTAGTACTGTGCATCATCATGACCACTGTCTAAAAATAAAACAGAAAATGATTTACTTGTTTCCTACGTTTGGCCAGGGACATGCTAGACATAGCATGTCCCTGGATTGGCTTAGCTAAACCAAGGACATGCTATAGACTCAGAATAGAAACAAGTCTGTAGACTTTCAAAATAGATGGCGCTATACAAATACTTGTATCAGTGCCATTGATTAGGAGGGTTTGGCGAAACAAATTTGAGCTGGGCACAATGTGGCGTATACTGATTCGTTGGGATTTAGCATGAAACAACTAAAGAATTTACGCATTTATGTTGTGAGCAACGAAACCAAGTTGGCCAAACTCTTTGTATAGTAGGCTCTGACTCTTATCCGAACCATGTATTCAAGCGTTTGCTTTTCGAAAGCTCTGATATTAGGGTACATATTTATTTTGTGGGTGTGTTTGTGTGTCCGTGTGTGTGTGTTTGTGTGGGTGTGTGCTTGGCCTTTGTAAGTCTTTGTATACCTATTTTTGATTTATAATACTCATAGTTATATCATAGGTTTGTTGCTAATCATAATGATAATAGTAATAATCTTATTTACTAGGAAAGCCTCATCAGCATTGTTACTGTTCACCCAAGCACTGCCCAGTAATTTACACTTTGGCCAAGAGGGACAAATCAGGAAGAAACAGCTTGTTTAATCGTGTAAGCATCGAGCAAAGGATCGAGCGCAGGACTTCTCGTATGAAAGTCACCAATCTTTACCAATACACCACAAGTCATCTTTATTGGCTTGACGCTGTATTCAGAAACATGACCTAAAGATCAACTAGGTGTCTTTACCTGATGCCACAATGACACCCGGTATGCTATCACTGTCCATGTCTTTGCTCTCCATGGTCGCTTTGGAAGAGGATGCTTTGTCATTCTCCTCCTCATCCTCCTGGTCTTCGGGAATGGCGCTCATGTTGATGGAACCCTGGAGGTTCATGCTAGTCCGGCTCACCGATCGGGGAACGATGCCGGCCGTGTCCGACGTCGTGTCCGCCGTCGTCTCGTCGTTTGCCACGCTGTAATGGAAGATGTAAGAAGAAGTATGTGACATTAAACGTCATCATTGGTCTCGTTTTGGAATGAGATTTGAGGCTTAAAAAAAGAGATAAACGAATCATGACTTGGTAGTGATGGGATGAGGCGCATAAGAAAATCATTATACCGGCTTTTTTTTAACTTTCTGTTCTATTGCCCTCAGCTTTTTGAAAGCTTCATCCGGGAAGTTCTTCTGTAGATCAATAAGGTAGAAAGATGCAAAATACTCTTGGATGAATTGATGGAAGAATTCCGTCGTGTAGACCTTTCGTCGGGGCGGGCTGTCTAGATAAAAGTCGCGTTCTGGAATGTTGGTTAGGTAACCGATTTCACTGCCAAATCTGAAGATGGTTTTGTCTTCAAACTCGTCCGCATTAAATACAGTTTTTCGGTTTCGGTTTCCGTCCGGTAGACCCCAGAAACCGTCGTATGCTGTTTTTCCTAGAGACACTTTCAAATCGTCAAAACAGACAAGGTCCTCATCCTCCTTTTCATTTAGTTTGTCTCTGTATTGCTCGTACATATATTCTATGATTTTTGTGAATACGTTAGGCACGGAGTTTATCTGCCTTAGGAAGCGTTCGTTTTTCGAAAGCTCGCAAACCATGGTCAAAACGAGGGGATTCCTGATCATGTAGGACACGTCCTCGACATCACAATCAATGAAAATGTTGTGATACATAAAACATTGACCAATGGGCTGCAGTGCACTGTTGGTTGAAGTAATTAGGTACCCGCGACTTGAAAACCAATTCAGCAGCTCATTAGATTTTGTTTCGTTGTGCCGAAAGAACTTCTTAACGTAGGCTTGCACATTCTGAATTGTAAACTCTGTCAATTCGACATGAGTGTAGTCAGGAAGATCATCAAAGTCCGCGATTCGCCAGGGTCTACACGTGACAATCACAGTTGTGTCCCGGTATGATTTATATCTTAGAATATCAAAGACTCCCTCTTGAGTTTCTTCCTCCAAAATGTTATTCACATACTCGTCGTAGCCATCGAAGATAATGACAGCACTTTCTGGATTCTGGCTAATGAAGGTATCAATCAAATCAGCCGTAATGGCTTTCTGTCTATCGCTTGGAACTAAACCTTGGTTTAGAACTTCTTGACCAAGAGTGTTCTTAGGGTCTACAAACCGAAGCTGGAGAATGATCACTAAAGGAGTGCATTTGATGGAGAAATCCCAAAGGCCCCTACCCCAATCATGAGCTAGTTTACACGTCAGCGTTGTTTTTCCAGTCCCTGCCGCTCCCCTTAAGAGAATCCTTCTTGCAACCCTACCTTTCCTATCTTTTAGCTTGAAGAGCTCTGTGGGGTCAAGAGATTTTCGCACTAATTTGCTGCCTTGGTCGACGTCACGATGTAGGAGATTTACTTTGATGTATAGGTCTTCAAGATCTAGAACACTTGAAGAGTTCCAAGGAACCGTCTTGATGTCGCAAAAGCTTGAATCATAATAATGAATGAGATGTCCCCGAAGTTCCTTGATGTCCGCTGGCAAGAAGAGGAGGTTCAAACATAACACTTGCCAGACGATAGCGAGCAGAACAGTCAACAGACTTGTGTAAAATAGTATTCCCTTTATAGTGAACTTTGCAGGACTCAAAACATGCATGTCATGTGCGTCTGGGATGAATTCACCTGCACGGATAATAAAAAAACATTGATGTTAAGGTGTCCTATACCGTGTGTCTCAAAAAAAACGTAACACTTTTGAAATGGTTGCCAAATTGAGCATATATAATTTTATGGAAAAATGTTGATATGTATGGAAAGCTAAAGGACCAACCTTTCATATGATATGAAAAAATTGAAAAAAAAATCATGCTTCGATGAACAGTGTTCACTTAAGTTAGAGGTATGAAAATGGGCCTGCGCAGGATTTTTCCTTCCAATTTTGGACAGGTAAGTTACTTTTAGCATACAAAATAAGTTTGATATGAGATATTCATGATCGATGGATTAAGAGTTAAAAGGATGTTTTGAATACCAGTCCTTTCTCTCTGTCATTTATCAATCCCCAAACACCACCCCTGCCACACACACACACACACACACACACCAACTTCCACTCCCATCTTATTGTATCATTGATCTGGTAGATGTGAACAGGATGAAGGAAGAATGGGAAAATGTTAAATTGAAATACCGTATTCAAAATCATAATTGACATTATGCAACCCACTCTCCTCCCCCCCACAACCTTTTCCCATCCCATCACCTACCCCTTGCCTTTTCTTTATCAGTTTTCTTCCGTAAGTTTGGTGGATCATCAATCACATTTTATTCAGGTTTTATGAATGACCCAAACATGTAATAGCTAAGTACATCATTCATTATGCATTGAAAATACCAGAATTCGAGGTATTCAAAATATCCTTTTGATTCAAAATATCCTTTTGATCCATCGATCATGAATATCTCATATCGACCTTATTTTGTAAGTTACAAGTAATTTACCTGTCCAAAATTGGAAGGAAAAATCCTGCGCAGGCCCATTTTCATACCTCTAACTTAAGTGAACACTGTCCATCGAAGCATGATTTTTTTTTAATTTTTTCATATCATATGAAAGGTTGGTCCTTTAGCTTTCCATACATATAGACATTTTTTCATAAAATTATATATGCTCAATTTGGCAACCATTTCAAAAGTGTTACGTTTTTTTTGAGACACACGGTATATATACATCACAATATGATTACTGGATGCGCAATGTTAGGGTTTGTTTTTCATTTGGGGTTAACTTTGAGCAATGTAGATTGATCAAAGGTTTGGCCATCCCCTCGATCCCCTCCCACTTAATAACACTTCAATCGACCTCGACTATCAGCTCCCCTTTTCTTTCCCTGAGAGAGAGAGAGAGAGAGAGAGAGAGAGAGAGAGAGAGCAGGCCGAAGTAGTTTCCATTCATGTACACGTTTAACAAAACGAAACAAAATTGCGGTGGTTGTTTATGGGGTGGTTAACCGCGCCATAATTATATGAACACCCCTTTAGAGAGTTCATAGTCATTGTAGCAGTAAAGCTGTTTCAACAAATTACCTTCCTGCACTCTCTCAGCGAGTTCTACCAGACCGGCGTCTTGGAGGCTGTTCACCAATACTTCTCTCTGATTCTTGGTGGATTGCATCCTCCTCCAAGAATGCAGCATTGCCATGGTGCCAGAAGGAACGTCATCGTCTAGACGATTACGTTTCCGGTAGCGCTGAATCTTGAGCCAAGTGAAGCCTAGACGGAGACCAAGTCGGTCTACTACGGGCCCTATATCTCCTTGGCGATTTCACTTAACTCAATGTCCGTCACATCGTTGGAAGCCATTGCTGCAGTAGTCGGAGTCTAGTTACAGTGGATCAAAGCGACGTGACTAATCCCGTGCCTCGTGCATACGTACAGGACTTGTTGTGATGTCAATGTTCATGCAAATAACTTAATTTTGGATCTAATCAACTCTTACCATTTACCCTATATCTATCTTATTAGTCTATCATGCTAACGATGGTTTCAGTGTTTAATACATGTAGAAAGTTTTTAAATGTCTACACATCGTAGGATGCAAGAAAAGAAGAATCAATGTAAACACAAACTGCAATATATATTGTCGTAGGTAGCTAGTACATGTATTGAAAACCGCACAAAGATTCTCAGATCTTTATAATTATACATGCATATCAATGTTTAATATGGGCATTGTACTTGCTCATCTATGTAATGCAGGACTTTGAACAGGTTTTCATGGTGAGCGCAGACAATGGCCGGGGTATGGATGGTTCAGCGAACACAAAATCATGATAACACCAGATACTGTATGAAAATATTGTTTACATTGAATGGTTGGTAGATCAGCATTTTCAACCTACATGTATATGAAAGCCGGTGTGTTGCATAGGGCCATGTTTGCTGTTTTAGGGATGATGCAAGCATGCATAAAGTGCATTGAAGCCTTGGAAGACAGTCCAACAAATTAATGTGGGGACATTAATTTTTTCAACTTTGGAATGGCAAGGCATCCCCTCAAACCCCCAGTCGAAAAAAGCGCCACCCTTTTATATGTTTGTCTCTCTCCCTTTCTCTCAACCCTCTCTCCCTCTCTCTCTCTCTCTCTCTTCATCTCTCTCTCTCTCTCTCTATTTCTCTCTCTCTTTCTATCTACCCCTCTTTCTCTCCCTCCCTCGTCATCCCCCTCTCTCTCTCTCTCTCTTCGTTTCTCTCTATCTATCTTTCTCTCTTTTTGGCCCTCTCCCTTTCTCTCTTTCTTTCTCTCTCTCTCTCTCTCTCTCTCTTTTCTCTCTCTCTTTTTTCTCTCTCTCTCTCTCTACCGACCATGGCGTGGTTGCGGATCTCCATTATACGACACGACTCTCAATTAGATTACGGAAGTAGTCGGTGTTTATTAGGAATTCTATTTTATTTACAATATTGTACAGAATATGACTGCATTTTCTTTTCTCCAATTTGGCAGTTTAATAAGTCAATTAAAGTATCATTCTTTTCCATTTGGCATAAATTCGTCAAAAATACAAACAAGACTATTAAACTGTATTTTACCTTAGACCTAAGAGCAGTCAGTCGTTATGTTCTCAAAACATGCAACCGAAAGAGGGCGCAAACGTACATTGTGTCGACACGCGGCATCTCTGAACTCTATCAAATAAATTAACCAACAATGTGAGATTTATAGGAATGATCTAGAGATAACATTCCTTAAAGGCATCGTTTAACAATGTTAAATCTGAAATGCATGGCACTACCTGTCATCAGTGTTTGTGATATGGTGTAATATTGAAGCCCTACCAAAAATTGCGCTTCAAAGTGATCATGAAGTGCCTCAAAAAAGTAAAATTCTTTGAGTGACCGGTTTTACCATACCCATTTCCCCCAATAGACTACAGTGTTATGAAAACCATTAGGAAAACGCAAAATTGATAATTAGACAGGCGATCTGCTTGTAAAAGTCACGGGGTTCCTGACTGACCTAAAGGTTTATAATTATCATTGCAGCATGAGCTAAATCCAGGATTTTGTTTCAGAATCTGAGGCAAAGATACACTATCCCTTTAAAGACTTAGGCTTCCATAATAGAAGTAAAATGCTATGTTGATCAATAGTGGAAAGTCGACATCCAGGCCGATGAGGGTCACATGTTATTCACACACATAGAGCTCTCAATGAAAAGGTAACCACACTTTAAAAAAATATCTTCTAAAAACAGGATTTAAGTTTACATTACATAATATATACAAGGAAAGTTCCATATTACCCATGCTTTTCGCACATGCATGGCCGGAATTTCAGTCGCAGGCTAGTACTGCACATCATCATAACCACTGTCTAAAAAATAAACAAAAAATGATTTTTGTGTCCTAAGTTTGACTTAGCTAAATTCAGAATCATATAAATAACTCTGTAGACTTTCAAAATAGATGGCGCCATACAAATAACATTATCCGTGCCATTGATTAGGAGGGTTCGGCGAAACAGATTCGAGTTGGGCGGATACTTATTCGTTTGGAAAGCACAAAACAAAAAATAAAGAATATATGGAGTTAATACGTTGTGACCAATGAAACCAAGTTAGCCAAACTCTTTGTATAGTAGGCTCTAACTCGTATTAGAACCATGTATTAAAGTGTTTGCTTTTCAAAAGTTTTGATATTAGTTTTTTTGTGGGTGTGTGTGTGTGCGATTGGCCAAGTCCGTGTATACCTATAATTGAATAAGAATACTTTTATTTACAATAAGTTTTTGGGTCGTTATAACAACAAATAATACCCATCTTATTTACCAGGGAAGCCTCATGCAGGGAAGGCCCTGCAATTTTTACTGAAACACTGCCCAGTAGTTAACATCTTGGCCGAGAGGGTCGAATCAGGAAGAAACGGCTTGTTTCATAATGTAAGCATCGAGCAAAGGATCGAGCGCAGGACTTCTCGTATGAGAGTCACCAGTCTTTACCAATACACCACAAGTCATCTTTATTGACTTGCATTGCGCTGTATTCAGGAACATGACCTGAAGATCGACTAGGTGTCTGTACCCGACGCCACAATGACACCGGTATGCTATCGCTGTCCATGTCTTTGCTCTCCGGGGTCGCTTTGGAGGATGATGCCTTGTCATTCTCCTCCTCTTCCTGGTCCTCGGGTATGGCGCTCATGTTGATGGAACCCTGGAGGTTCATGCTAGTCCGGCTCACCGATCGGGGAACGATGCCGGCCGTCGTCTCGTCGTTTGCCACGCTGTCATGGAAGATGTAAGAAGATGTATGTGACATTAAAGGCCGTCATGGGTCTCGATTGGGATAGAGAGAGATGAGGTTGAAAGACAGAGAGAGAGAGAGGTAGAAGACAGGAGAGGGTTAATTTGATGGAGAAAGCTAGTGAATGATCGGACAGAGATCAGATGGGTCACAGGGAGTAAAAGAGGAATGGGGAGAGAAAGCGATTGAGATAGAAAAGAGGTTTAGATAAGTATTAGGGGTAAAGATTTAATTTTACGCATCCCAGAAAAAAATTATCCGCAATATTTCGTTTTGTTTAAACTTCCTACATTTCGTTATAATTTGGGGAAAAAAACGAAAACGAGAGAGAAATGGAAGTGAATGAATCGAGCGTTTTTTTTACTTAAATCTTGAGTTCGTATTTGAAGCCACAGTGGCATTAAGCATTAAGGAGTAAAACCTTAATACAGGCTTCTTTAGATAATAGACGAAGAATAGTGTCTAATTTATCTTTAGATAATAAACACAGGATAGGGTTAAGACAATGTACACAAAAGTCATGCAAGTTTGTCAATTTACACTCAGTACTATAGAAAGAGGAATAGAGAAAGACAGGGACAACAGACAAGCTGGTATCGGACGGTTTCGGAATGGATCGAAGGAGTGTGCATGCGATAAACCACTCCCCCTCCCTCACAAAAATAAATAAAATGGACTTTAGAAGAAACAAATGGTGAAACCAATACCAACAACAAAAGGAAGGATTTTGAAATGTGCTGTTCAGCGAATGTGATTTCCACTAATTTGCCATTATTTTGTTTGTATTGACAGGTCCAACAGGGGGCAGTATTCAAAGAACCAAAAAACTGCATCACAAGAAAATCAGTATTGCTTCATGTCAATTTCAATGCCCATGCTATGCCCCTAATTGAGTTATGTTTACCTACGTATGACCCTCTCAAACAAACAATAAAATATTCCTTATTCCACAAATTATTCCTAACAAACACATACATTTTGTTTACTCTTAATACTATTTAGTTTAAATTGATTACAAACATCCAACTTCCTTCAATTTATTAAGTTAAGTTAAGTTATTGAGTTAATTTCATCAAGATCTATATACTGTACTTCAAAATGAAATTGGTGATATCGCCAGAGAATTTGATCTATTTAAAAGGGATCGTTGTACTTTCTCCATCGAAGCCCCAGAGAAATAAAACACACTTCATATTACTGGACTACGTAAAACCGAGGGACGTGACGTGATACAACTTGATATTTATGGGACAAATATAGTTTAATTCATGTTTTCCCTATAATAACATTAGGACTTGAAAAAGTAGGCTCTCGCCTATTAAAATTGGAAGTCCACCTTTTTATAGATGGTTTTAAAGTATGAGATTAAGGGGAAAAGATCAGTAAAAAGTTTGAGCAAAATCTGAGTAGAAATAAGAGTTATGATTTTTTAGTTGCAATCCATCTAATAAAAATATCTGTGGCGTATCTTGAAAGGTCCCCCCAATTATTATTACAAAAAATAAAACTTTAAATTTTAATTTCTCTAAAGAACATTTTCGATCATAATGCATAAAATCTCTGCAAATATATTTATACATACCCCTTTGTAAAACAATTATTTTTTCTTCATTAATAGCCAAGTCAATAAATATACAACTGTGAATAGAGTATTCCTACGGGGTGACGATATCTTGTCAAGATGTCAGAATAAAGCACTATGGCATGTTCAGTTTGAACTACAAGTCAATAAATCTAAGGTTGGAATACAAAATTTAAAGTTTTAGTTCGGATAATGTTTTCCTAAAATACTGCTAAAGATACTTTCAACAATAATGATGCTCTGCAAAGGAACGAGAGGGCGACAAACATAGTCGCTCTCAGTCTGTATCAAGTCATTAGATTTTTCATCAACAACTTGAGGCTATGATGATATTTAGATCTCAATTAAAATACAGAAGTATACATTAATTTGATCATGTTCGTCCCCTATATACACACACAGTAGGAGTCATCGCTATATAGATTACTAATACATAGTCCTTTAAAGTGTACTTACAATTATTGGAACATAATGAACTTCAGCAAGATTAGAAATTCTCTGACACGACACGAACGTAATAATTAGAAATTTCAGTTGAAAATAGGACCAGCATGACTTTAAACCATGGAGAGTCCTTTTACTTACAATAATAATCAAGAATTTTCGGTTACTACAGGTGTAGTACAGGCCTAATGAAAATAATATCTAGTTTATCGTCCCCTCCTCTATTTGATAGTTTTATTCTGAAATTAATTCAATGAAAATCTGAGGCAGGACACGGAGATAAGGGGGTCAACACAAATCATGAATACAATGGTCAATATGTCATCTTGTTTTTCGCCAGCGTGGTGCATGTACTAAATAAATCTGAATAAACCAAATTTGTTTTGAAATTTACCGGACGTCATTTCTGTAGAGATCTGTTAGATCAAACAATATGCAATATCTTCCTTCTCATTTTCGAAAATTCCGGACGAGAAACTATGTATCAATCTTACTTGTTTGACTTTATCTGGAAATTTGGATGGAGTGGGGATTTTTGCTAACTCTACAACCCATGTAACACAGCTGTCACAGCAGGACATAACATCAGGCGTCTTCAGATTCATAAGATATTTGCGGAAGTTTCGACGGAAATTCTGAGCGACTTTCGGTTTCGTGTAATAGATCGAATGTTGAGGTTATATTTCTTTTCTACCCATGTTTGTATCCTCTTTCGAGGGACATTATTTGTTCACATCATATAATAACAGCTATTTACAACAATATTTATATACAGAATTTATGCAATTCATTGTAATTGAAGTTATATTTGGTTTCGTTCAAAACTGTTTGTCACCATGATTATTGCTTTAAATAACATTACGTTTATTTAACACTTTTCTAGCCTATCAATAGAGCTAGTGGAGTGCTTCAGTCAGTTGCTCGCCGAGGGTCCAACTTCAAAATGCGATTCATTGCAATTCATTGTAATTGAGGTTATATTTATTGCTCTTTTGGTTTCGTTCAAAATTGTTTGTCACCATAATTATTGCTTTAAAATAACATTACGTTTATTTAACGCTTTTCTATCCTATCAATTGATCTAGTGGAGTGCTTCAGTCAGTTGCTCACCGATGGTCCTACTCCAAAATTGCGGAATTATAAAATTATCATTGTTCCAGCCTTGATTTAATAAGGGCAGAATTTACATCTTCTATAGTCCTTTCCTATTGAGACACAGGCTGCTAAAAATGGCATTTGATACCCGGCGAGGACTTCTCTTGTTGGTCTTAACTTGTTTTCCTCTCTCCTCCTCCACCCCTATTTTAGCTGGAGATGCAACGGGGGCTGCTTCGGGGGGCTCTTATCATGGTTATAAGAGATGTTACGAGGACCCTCAGTCGAAGGCAGCTCATTGCCAGAATAGAGGACTTGATTTAGTCCCAACAAATCTTAATGAAGATATCGAGTATCTCGACATGTCATTCAATAATCTCATTTATCTTTCAAACACTTCTTTTGCAAGATACCCTCTCATTACTAACTTGAATCTTGCACATAACGGCATAAGAACCATTGACTCCACCGCTTTTTACCCTCTCAGCTTTTTAAGTATTTTATCGTTAAATTTCAACGTCAATATTGTGCTTCCGGATACGGGCCTTTTCCGATTAGCACGAAATTTGACTTTGGTGCATTTATCAAACACACATTTGAAATGGCTTCCTAGCGACACCCTGAAATGGACAACACGATTAGAGGATATCGTCTGTAACAACAATGAACTCTCGATTATAAACATCAGCGCGTGTGACACGATCAAAAATGCTGAATTCTCTCGAAATCAAATAGAAGGCCTCACTGTAGAAGGTTTCAACTTTGTGTGCCACACTACGACCCTGGTCCTAGAAAGAAACCCCATCAAATCGGTCGATCCTAAAGTGATTGCATCACTGCATGTGCGACAATTGCGGCTGGGAAACTACCCCTTGAACTTAGAGGTGGTTAGAAACGTATTCATCGGTGTTGCCCATTCTGAAATAGAAGAACTTTCGGTTAAGAATGCTCGCTTGAATGCATTCCCAAAAGACTTTTTTGACCCGCTGATGGATTCATCTCTTTCTGTGCTCGACCTTTCCGACAACCACGTCTATACGCTCTATCCCCTCGTCTTTTCGAATCTGACCAAACTAGATCAACTTAACTTTTCCAATAGTCGTATAGATTCAATCGAACCAAACTTCTTTGACGGCATGGGAGAGATTAAAGTACTGAATTTCAACCAAAACCACATACGTCATATAAACCCCCGGAATCACACATGGAACATAGGTGTTCTGGAATTACACTTGTCTACGAATCGTTTGACAGTGATTTCTCAATCTGCGTTTCTCGGTTTGGAAAATCTAACCTTCATAGATTTGAGATTTAACAACCTCCATGTGTTTGAACTAACAGACTCTACAGACCTTCGTAGAATCCAAACCATCGATTTATCGTTTTGTAGAATTTCCCGTTTGCAATTGGAATCATCAACACTAAAGTCACTGACCTTGAAATACACCAGGATCCATTTAAAACCAAGTGAATCTTTCAAACATTCACTATTTCTTGAGCATCTTGACTTGAGCAGCACGGGTCTTGGGATCTTGAATGTATGGGATGCGACTGTAAATATCTCTCTTTTTGACGGACTCTTCAACCTAACGACTTTGGACCTGAGTAGAAACCATCTTCTTGGCCGTGAAGGTGCCTTGACAGCTGGCCTTTTCCGGCAACTCTCTGCTTTACAAGAGCTCAATTTACACGATTGCGATGTGGCAACCGTCAAACCTAATGTCTTTAAGGGGTTGGGATCGCTACAAAAGTTATCTTTAGCAGGAAACAGGATCAAACGACTTCCTTATGACGCCTTTGAAGGACTTGGGCAAGTAACAATCATCAATCTTGAAGATAACAATGTAGCATACCTCGAAGACAGGATATTTTTGAACAATCCTAAGTTGACAAGTATTTCGTTAGCAAGCAATAACTTGACTCATCTCAAACTAAGCACTTTTCAACCAATCATCTCATCCCTCTCATCTCTCGATCTTTCAATGAACCCAATTGTCTGTAACTGTGATCTTAAGTGGCTCCCCAGTTTCCTCCATCGACAATTAATGCTCACCAATGCAGATGAAACAATCTGTTCCGAATCATCTTTAGATCCCCTTCGCGCGAAACCTCTTCTTCAGTTTGATCCCTATGAACTCTGTAAGCGCAGTATTGTCCTCTACTACTCGCTTCCCCTCGCTACCATTTGCTTGATTGTTATCATCGTACTCGTGCACCACTATCGCTGGAAAGTGAAGTATAAGATCTTTCTGCTGAAACTTGCGGCTCTTGGGTACAAGGAGGTACGAGACGCCCGAGACCACAATGACTTTGAGTACGACTTGAATATTATCTCCTACGACGATGACGAAGAATGGATTCGGGAGCATCTTCGACCAGCTCTTAAAGCTCAGCTGCCGCAGTTTCAGAGGAACGTCTTTGGTGACGAAGACCTCGTTATAGGAATGCATTACTTGGACTCCGTTGACTACGTTGTTAGCCATAGTTACAAGACCATCATTCTACTCAGCAGAGCCGCTGTGCATGATCGCTGGTTCATGCTCAAGCTTCGCACCGCGATGGACCATGTAAGTGACACCCAGACCGAATTTGTAGTCGTGGTCTTTCTCGAAGACATCCCTGACGAGGAGATACCATTCTTAGCCAGGTTGTACCTCAGTGATGGTAGACCATATCTCTACTGGACTGGTGACGTAAGAGGACACGGGTATTTCTGGTATGAACTGACCAAATATCTGACCATAAATCTAAGAACGAATGATTGGATTCCAAACGAATAGAAAATGACAATAATAGATTAACGACTGATCAAAATCCCCTCTTAACAATAACAATAACAATAATAATAGTGGGTTCTCGTATAGCGCTCATGTCTATCAGACCTGACACTCCTGGCGCTTCACATTTTTACCCCACTAGATGTGTCGTGATCTAAAGGATACGTCACCGGACTGAGGACCAATTATGGTTCGCGGTTCGAGTCCCGCCCCGACACTAATGCCCTTTAGTGAGACATCTATCTAAATGTATCACACTCTACCCAGGTGTAGTAAATGGGTACTTCGTAGGAATTACTTATTCATTGAATAATTTGATAGTCTTAGTGCAGCTAGTCTCAAACCAACGTAATAATACTATTCGGGCACTCCTGGGAGTGATATGTGCACAAAATAAATGTATATATTTGTATTATTATCGTTATTTAGCTTAGAAGTTTAATTTTGATGATAGTCACATCTCATTATCAAAATTTGTTCAGAGTCGTACTGGTGGACCAAAAACTTTATTCTACTTCATGGAAATGTTCGTAAAAATGAAATTGGTCCACCGATACTATCATGACTATTTTGTAAATTCTTCCTTTTTCATCCGTTATGTCGAATCATTAACATGTATATACCTCGATGATGTCAGACTGCAATCTCTAGTCCATCGCAGTTAAGAATACTGAACTGGTGAACTATTAAAGATAAAGGTGAGTTCTGGCCATCCGATTGCATTGTGAAAGAAAATGTGTGGAATGGTTCAGAAAAAAATGATCATGTAGCATGTACAAATGTACGTATTGGTGTGTACTGCAAAGTTCTGTAGTCATCAAATCATAATAAATTTGGCCCAGTCTTGGTAAAGTAACAAACACTGTACGCATAAAGATGTATATGGGACTACACAAATGCTGTCGGGGATACTAACCTTGATGTCCTAATCTGTCTATGCTCATTACCCAGCCAGTATACATTTTCTACCAAAATCTTGTAATCCTGTAATCTTGAACATTTAGTGTAATTTTCGTTTGATTCTGCGAGAATTGAAAAAAAAAAAAAAAAAAAACAGAACTCACCTTTATCTTCAATATGTAATATATATATGTTTTCACTAGTGTTCTAATTAGTATGATTCGTTTATTATCTGCATGTTCGAAAATGTTTCACATCAAAATAAGTTCACAAATGACATGATACATATGGATCGCTGAAGATTTTATATGTTTAGTGTTCCTGAAAAGATATGGATCAAGTTATGTTTCTATGTATATTCTTATCTTTACAACTATAGTGATAGACTTCTTGTGTTCTAATAAACCATTCTTTTTGTAAAACAGCTTTAGATCTGGTTGATTTTCAGCTCTGTAAAAAGATTTTGAGTTAATGATAATCGAAATTGACCTAAAATTAAAGTTCTTAAGTAGTATGAACCATATAGTTAATCAGACTACTTGTGAAGATTAAGATGAAGAAACAAAAAACAGAGTTTGAATGTCTTGGTAATTCTAAATCAAGGCCGTTCACAGGTGTCGTTTTCAATCATTCACGCATTTCTACAATGTCCAGTCTTCTGTAACTTTAATGTAAAGAAAAATAATACTAGCTAGTAAAAAAAAAATCAATTGGTTTACAATTATTATGTACAGTTCAGTTTGATTCAGTTTCAGTTTATTTTCATATTTCACATGTTGAATAATACATCATTACATTTGGCATGTTACATTTTGTACTCATTTTAGGATGCGTTTATACAAACAAAAAAGAATAATACATAAGACTAAGTTGAATAAAGGAAGAAATATGATGGAGCCTAAAGAGAAAGCAATGCTTGTAGGTCATAGGCTCCGGAAGTTACAACAATGGCATAATTTGATTAAATTGAAACTTATTATAAAGAAAAAATAAACTATATTCATATACTTAGCAATATTTGTATTACATTTATTTTCACTACCCGTACGCAATGGCAATTCTCATAGGAGCATATCAAGATGTCGGCATCCATTGACAGGGAGTGTCGCCGGCTGTGTGCCGGTAAAGTACTATGTTGTAGAAAATTTAAGTGTAGCCGCGCTGGCGAACAGACTGGTTGTCAATGACGCCAGTGATATTACTTATGACGTTAAATCTGCTAAAGTGACCAAACAGTAGGCAAGTAGAGAAGACGATGACACCAAGTTAGGATACGTTGCATAAGATGCAGTTCATTTGTAATATTAAACATAAAACAAACAAACATAAGCATGTGTACAAATTTACGAACATTCATGAATTTGCAAGAATAAAGAAAACATATATTGTATTGCACAAGTAGCTTGCCACAATTACCTTAATTTTCATGCATATTGTAACTGCTATTCATCACTGTGTAAAGAAACCTTCTTGAATAAAGTTTGTGAGTGAAGCTCACAAACTTTATTCAAGAAGGTTTCAAGAAGGTTTCAAATATTCAAGGTTTCAAATATGCATCAAAATTATGGTAATTGTGGCAAGCTACTTGTGCAATACAATATATGTTTTCTTTATTCGTACACCGTTCGATGTACGCTGATTGGACGAGTGACCGGACAATCACTTCATATGGCCCGTAATCTTGGTGTTGTTATGGATTCTTCCCTTACTTTGTCTGAAAATGTTGATGCCATTTGTAAATCTGCTTTTGTAGCTATAAGGAAAACAGGAAAAAATCATAGGTTTCTCGACCAGAATACAGCCCATCGTCTTATCCATGCTTTCGTCACATCCAGGTTAGATTGTTGCAATTCCCTTCTCTTTGGTCTTCCTGCAAAAATAACCTCAAAGCTCCAGCGTATCCAAAACACAGCAGCTCGTCTTGTTTCTTGTGTTCCTCGTACTTCTCACATTACCCCTGTTCTTCAAAAACTTCACTGGCTTCCTATCACTTCTCGCATTACCTACAAAATCCTCCTCCTTACTTTCAAGACTTATCATGGTTTCGCTCCTTCATATCTTTCTGAACACCTTCCTCAATACATTCCTGTCCGGACTTTGCGATCTGCTTCTCAATCTCTCCTCTCTCGGTCTCACATTATTTCATACAAACAATACGGTCAACGTTCTCTCGTTTATACAGCTGCATTTCTTTGGAACAATCTCCCCCTTCAAATTCGCAATGCTCGCTCTGTAAATACCTCTAAAACAATGCTAAAAACACATCTCTTTAAGTCTTGTTCCTGAATAGCTCTTTTGGCCTTTTGCCTTTTTAAATATTTTTTGTAGATTAACGTAGGATACTATTAATTTATGAACTATTTGTATTTTGGTTGTAAGTGATTTGTAATTATGTACATGTATTATTTTCATTTGCAAAGTTTTAATGGTAATTTAAATTGATATAATTTGTAATGCAATTTTTGTTTCCTTTACTTATCAGCTATTTTCTTCTAAACCGTTTAGAGGCAATTTGCAATTTGCGGTATACAAATATCTTATTATAATTATTATTCTTCATAGCAATATGTATTTTTTCTGCCTTGCTCACGACGATACTATTCTCAATGTAAGGATACCGTAATAAATGTTCGAAAATTGTTTAAAAGAGTGTTTATTACTAAGTTGCTTATTACATGTTTATATGATCACATAATCCTCTGTGTGTTCAAAAAATATAAATTTTGGAAAACTATGGAGCAACAAAATAACTTACTATTGAAAATAAGAATAAGTTGAGTTGATACTGACGCCTGAGATTGTAGTCCTGTGGAGTCGCGCACCTGTCAATACTGTATATATGGGCAATTTGCCAGGTTTAATATACATGTATTTACATACTGAAAATGGAAACATTTATACTTTATTGCAATGACGAATGACGAACCTTCGTCATTGCCTTGTTTTTCGTTCACATTCTGCCCCATTAATATTCTCCTGGTTTTCCTTATCGTCCAAAAAACCCATTCGTTTTGCACGTAGTGCTTGTGATTCCTAGTTAGGTGCTTTCCTCATGTCCTTTTCCATTCAAATTTCATAGGCATAGTCTCTAACACAGGCCTTCTCAACTGGCGGCGCGCGCGCCACTCGTGGCGCTTGCGGTCAGTCAGAGTGGCGCGCGGCTGTTCCAAAAAATTAATACAAATTAAAAATTAAAAATTAAAGAAAGAACAACATTAAAAAAAATTATTTTAAAATAAAAAAACTCAGAAAAATCAAAAAGTCGCAGTCGAAGTTGAGCCCAAAATGTAAGCAAGCCATTTTGTTTGTTTGATTTTCAATTCATTTTGACATTTTCCGTGTTTATTGCACCAAAATAACTACATATAAATTAACTTCCAGTGTAGATTTTGGCCAGGAATTGTACTAATTAATTCACATCAATATGAAATTATGATTGATGTTTTATGGAACAAAAAGGTGTTAAAAATGCCACATCTGGGCCTCAAAAAAGCCCTAAAATCCACTAGCTTCCGGGGGCTTCGCCCCCTGGACCCCACCCGGTATCGGCTCGGTCGCTACCCTCCCTCGTAACACAGTCACCAAACATACAGGTTGGCACTTCAACCTCAATTCATTTTTGTTTTGGCGCTTCTAATAAACTAGTTGAGAAGGCCTGCTCTAACATCTCTTCAAGGTCACCTACTTTTTCGATTTTCGAAATCAGTCATGCATGACCGTCCATGCGCCATTTTGTCCGTTTCTGGTCCATTTTAAGGCCTTTCTATCTTCCTTCCTATCTCCACTATCCTAGATCCTACAAACTTCTAACAAATTCCTCTAGATAGTCTAAGAGGTGTTCTTTCATCTGCGATGTATAACCTGACCTTCAAAATGTCATCTTTGTACTCAAAATTCAAATCTGAAACCGACTCCGTCAAAAATCTTTAAAATTCTTGAGAAATGGACCCCTAAATAATCTAAAACTGCCATAACTTTCTCATATAATGTCCGTTTTGTATTAAAATCTCACAGTATGTTTGTCTCATGATTGCTGATAGCCATGCCCAATTTCACGCTCCAATGGCTTTGCAAAACATAAATAGCGCCCTCTAAAGTTCTGGAAATTGGCTTTCTCTCAGTGGCCGTATCTCCATTATGGCTTGGCAGACCCGTACCCTTTTTTGGATTTAGATACTTGAGGATATGCCCTTTCCAGCCATATACAAAATTGTATACCCTATCACTGACCAAATTTGCGAAAATTGCCCTCCAAATTCGCCATTTTCAAGAAAATTCCGAAATAACTTCAACTTGCTCTAAAATGACGATCTTTATACCTACGTCGTTGAAACTTGCCAGACACATGTATCCATAAACGTGACAACTGTCTGCCAAATTTGGTAATTTTTAATAACGTCAGCGCAAAGTTATCGCTAAAAATGATGAATTTGCTATGCATTACGTAATAGCGCCTTTAATGCGTGCAGTACATTGCGTGCAGATGACAATGGTGTCAAACTGACCGCAATGAAGTGCCCTTATGAATGATACCAAGTATGGTATATGTTTACACAGAAAATCGTGAGTAAATCGCATTTGAACAAGGGTCATTATACGAATTCCGCCCGATTATAACACTTATCGGCCATGACGTCATTTTTTCAGACTACTTTTCGCCCCCTAAACATCCTTTTTTTTCCTTGAAAATTTGCAATGACATTCCGAGATGCAATACGCAGGGCACCTCGTGGCCGGATTTTTGAAATTGGTCAAGGGGGCCATTTAAGACGCCATTTTGTCCTTTAAATCTATTTTACATCACGTGTTTCGATAGGATTATCATAGAAAAAAAGAGAGTAGTTTACAATAACGACCATGAAATTCTCTTTCCAATGATACCATATACGGCCCATAAAGAGACATAAAGAGAGAGAGAAAAAACAATTTAACTCCGGTCATAATACAGATCCTGTACGTTTTCCGCCCATGCATTACACGCATTGTCTATGGGGCAAATCGGGTTCACGCTTTTGACCCCTAGAACGATCTTGATTGCAATGACGAACATGCAACTAATCCCATTTGTTTTTGCACGCAGTGCTTGCGAGCCCTTTCTAGGTTCTTTCCCCTATCCCAATTTCTTTCAAACATCGTAGGCATAGTCACTACCATCCCATCAAGGTCACTATTGAGGCCTTTCTTTCGCCCTACCCGTCTCCAATATTACAGAAGCTAAAGACTTCGTACAAATTGCTCTGGATAGTCCGAGAGAAGCTCTTTCGTTCGACACGTAGAAACACGGCGTCATTGCACGCACATCGTTGTGACACGATTGCATTTCTAGTCATTGCAATTCAGCTTGTTTTGAAATATTTGTAATGAATCCTGTTATTATATTCCAATGCATCTGGGTGTTATTGTCGTTATTATTCTTATGATTATTATCAAAGCATTTATTGTTATTAATGTTGTTATCGATATCATTTACATGGATTTTATTTCACTTTTGAAATAATTTTCATCAATGTTAGATTACATTCTAACAAATACAAGCCACGAAGGAGGATTCCTGTATATTTTCCAATGCTTGGTCGCTTTGGTGTTGAATAAACGACCTTTATATTATTATTATTGTTATTATTATGAATGTTATCATTAGCCTATGATTATTATTATTATTATTATTTTAATCCTTTTTACACGGAAAATATATTTTTGTTAATAATTTTATTCTATCTTGCGATTACAATAATTGCAACAAATACGAGCCTCGAGGTGAGGAATGTCGAGGTACATTATATATGTTTCAGTGTTTGAATGCGTAGATGTAGAACTCAGGGCAATGGTAATTATTGTCATTTAAAAAAATTATCATTACTATTATCATAATGCCTATTGATATTATTAGTATAAGTGGTAGTAGTAGTAGTAGTAGTATAGTAGTATAAATATTTGTTATACTTCATTAAATTGCCATTGTGCTTTGATGTAGAATACAACGACCATTATTATTTGTATGATCGTTGACCTGTGCAATAATTGAATACATACAATTTTCCTTCTCTCAATGCAATATTGCATTTCGTGTTCACTGCGCAGTTAATAGGATAATATTCGAATTTTATTATCCGACTTATTCTGACTTAAACTGTAACTCAATGTTGTGATTACATTGAAAGAAATGAGGTTGTTGTCGTTAATATTATTGTTTGTTTTGATTTTATTTCTGCATTTGTTTAAAGGGATAGTTGAGTTCTGTTGCAGAGGGCGCTACACAAAATAATTTTTGTGTGAGATAATGAAAAACTGAGTGGCAAATTTGAAATCATCTTTGTTGGATCAAAATCGGTTCAAAGACAGCTGAAATATCCACAAATATAACGATTTCTAATATTTGCCTACCACCACAAATATTCGATAATTTGAAAAAGCCGTTGAAATAAGTGAAATAGCGCCTTTTACGTTGTATTTCAGGCAATTCCGATGTTGGATGTTTTTGTTGGCTTTGTCGTGTTGGTTATATTACGCACAACCAGCCAGCCCATGTATTGTTATTAATTAATTAATTAATTAAATAATAGTCACCGTATTTTTTTGAAAGTGGACCTAAATTGGTATGATCGTATTAACTAAATTTTTACATATTTCGGGGTCTAAAATTACCTTCATATAACTTGTAGGTCCCAAAGGGCACTAGAAATGTCATAGATAAGAATAATAGCAATGAGCATGCACTTGGAAAGAATCCGCGGTCTGAAAACCGAACTCAACTATCCTTTTAAATAATCAAAAGTAATATACAAACTAGGTACATTAACAAAGATCAAAATACATATATAATCATTTTATAATATTAATCAATTAAATAATTATATCTTTCAAAAAATACTTTGTTGACATATCATTTCAAAATGTTTCATTTTCGTAAAAAATCAGTGTGCAAAGCAAATAAACATGTTTGAATACAGCAAATCAATACAAGTACGTAGTATGTCATCGACAATGTAGGCCTACATAATAAAATGTTCCATTTTAGAATTTATATAGATTGAAAAAGATAACTATTCCTAAAAATCCGATTTGGGTATTTAACCCTAATAAGGTCGGGGGGGGGGCATTATGCCCCCCCCCCCTCCACGATTTTTCCGATTGCTCGGGAACGCATATGGATGGCGCCCCGCCGCTCGCTGACCTTTTTCTTTCGAGTCTTGCGCAACTTTCAAAATATTTTTTTTGAAAATCGGACCTACGGTTACAAGATCACGTGACCTTTTGTCTTTGCATGTCAGCCCGAAAATCGCTCATTTTCGTGATTTGTGTACAAAACATATGGAAAAGTCATTTTTCCTAAAAGCAGATCAAACATGGGTTATTGGGTCTTGTTTAAAGTTTAGGTGGTTGTTTTGGGAGTCAAAATAGTTGAATTGTAGTAAGAAATGAAATAAAATAACAAAAACAATGAAATACATAATAAATTATCAAAACATGGGATAACATAAGGAATAAGCTGGCTCTTCCGAATTTTTTTGTCGTATTATCATTCAGAATGGACTAATGAATATATGTAGTGAAAAAGAATGTTTAAGTATGAATAATATATGATTTATGGGTAAAAATGTGATTTTTATGACTTTATTTGCATAAATTACCATAAATATGCAAATGAGTGAATTTTTCAAAAATTGAAATTGTCATATTATTCTATACACTTCACTTGACATGCGTGCAGATTTTCGCGGCAATCGGCCGCTTTGCGGCCGAGATCTCAGGGGGGGGGGCATAATGCCCCCCCCCCCCCGGCCATACTAAGACCTCAAATAGCCCGGCCTTTTTAGGGTTAAAACAGAGTTCCCCCTAAGGTATATCATTATTTGATAAGGTATCATATATTATACATCACAAAGATACTAACTAATAGTTACAAATACAACAAGAAAAACAAATAATATCACAGTGGAAAAGAGGGATTCGGAAGGTAAAAGGTTGGGTGTGCCAGTTTTAATTATTTTTGGCCATGGCCATAATAATCACTTTCTGTACAAATACATACAATATTTTTAATAGTATTATTATCATCATTATTATTATTATTATTATTCTTATTACTACTACTACTACTACTACTACTACCACTACTACTATCGTCATTATCATTCTAGAAGTAGTCGTAGTAGTTGTAATAGTAGTACAGTAGTAGCAGTAGTGGACTTTACTGTATAACTTGTTTAGCTTATTAGACTAATCTACCACGAGGTACATTTTCATAAATTAAAAACAATTTAGATACGAACTTTTAACACTTTACCTGCAAAATAGGAACGTCGTATGTTTTAAAACATTAATATTGAAATGTTTTCATAACGGCAAAGAGAGAAACAACAGAATTTAAAAAATAGCATACAATTATCAGTATTAATTCGAAATAAAGGCAAAGTATACTGCCTTCTTGTTAATGCTATAGTAATATTGTAGTAGTATATAGTATTTACATTATGTCTATTTCGATTGTGAAATACATTTCATCTATATTTGGATTATATTTCAACGAATACGAACTACGAAGAGGAAATCTATAGTATAGTAATAGTAATAGCACTAATAAGAGGCCTATATAGTATTATATTTTTGAACAATGAAATCCTGTTCAGTGATTAGTCAACATAGCATCATGTGACCAAACATAACATTGCTATGATGTAACGGTGCACTATTTCAAGCCACTAGTTAAAATTATGGATTCCTAGCCGACAGAAATGGCACTATTATTATTATTCATTTAATATCATGCTATTATCATATATTATTCGCAATTTTTTTGAAATTATTTGTTCTACTTTTTCAAATGTATTGCAACGAATATGAGCCACAAAGGACAATTCTAGAAAGGAATCTTCGATGCGGTTTCCGAATATTGCGCACATTATTTGTTCAACATTTTAGGAACGTAATTATTTTCATCAATAGTTTTCTTACATTCTACACAACTCATTTAGATCAGGTGACAGCAACAATTCCGGAGATCTCTTAATTTGAAGCCAGATCGGAATGAGCCACAACTTAAACAAATTATATACTATGTATATCATTATAGAATAAGGATTCATAAATTCGCGCTAGAGAGTTTACAGCTGATTTATACAAACAGCAATATATAATGGCATGAATTGGAAGTCAGAATCTCATTGAATCTAGACAAGAAAAAAAATGTGCATGTGATGAGATCGGTATTACTAATACAAAAGTAAAAAGGCTCAAAGTTCCAATCAATTTTTCAGTGTTTTCCCTCGGGGCAGTGCGGGTAGTGTTTCAGGCAGGGCATGCCTAATCGCTGCCGATTTGAATTACACACAAAGTACACACACAGCTCGGCGATGTCACTGATGCATATCCATTACAACATAAGCCAACTAGGTACTCCGTCATGATACATTGGCCCAAACTTATTATTGTTACCTTTTGCTTGTTGATCCAATCTTGGTACTATCGACATGCAATCGTCTATAACCGCTGGGCCTCCACTGCACACGTAATTAAATCTTTCTGGAAATTCACCCGAATCGGGATTTTGGGTATTGTCATAGTGCCAAATATAGAGAAAATCGTAGTTCTTTAATCTGGCTTCAGCGTATTGCATTTTCTTAGTAGTTGATATGTGAGGGGATGGGGCACAAAAGAAGATGGCTATACCAGCCTTGCCAAAGTTGGCTCTCTTTTTTAACTCTTCCACCATTCTGCAAGCTTTTTCGCACGAGGAGTTCTCCAGACTATGAATAAGATAGCAAGATGCAAAATACTCTTGGATAAATTTATGGAAGAATTCCGTCGTGTAGACTTTTCTTCGGGGCAGCTTGCCTTGATAAAAGTCGTGTTCTGGATCGTTAGTTAGGAAACCTATTTTACTGCTCAATCTGAAGATGGCGTCGTTTTCAAACTCGTCCGCACTAAATACAGTTTTTTCATATCGGCTGTTGCCCGGTCGACCCCAAATACCATCGAAAGCTGTTTTTCCTAGAAACACTTTCAAATAGTCAAAACCGATAAGGTCCTCATTCTCCTTGTCTTTTAGTTTGTCTCTGTATTGCTCGTACATATATTCTATGATGTTGTTGAAGACGCCAGGCACGGTGTTCTTCTGCCTCAGGAAATTTTCGTTCTTCGAAAGCTCACAAAACATGGTCAAAAAGAGAGGATACCTTGCCATGTAGGACATGTCCTCGATATTACAATCAAAGTAATAATTATCACATGGCATGACTTCTGCTTCCTGTAGTAAACTGTCGGCTGAATCAAGGTACTTGCCACCTGAAAGCCATTTGAGGAGCTCATCGGATTTTGTCTCGTTGTGCGGAAAGAACTTCTTAACGTAGGCTACCACGTTTTCAGTGGTAAACCCTGTCAATTCGACATGAGTGTAGTCTGGGACATCATCAAAGTCCGCGATTCGCCAGGGTCTACATGTGACCATCACAGTTGTGTCCCGGTATGATTTATATCTTAGAATATCAAGAACTCCTTCTTGAGTTTCGTCCTTCAAACTTCCATCAACATACTCGTCGTAGCCATCGAATATAATGACAGCACTTTCCGGATTCTGGCTAATGAAGTTATCGATCAAGTCAGCCGTTATGGCCTCCTGTCTATCTCTTGGTACTAAACCTTGGTTCAGAACTTCTTGACCAAGAGTGTTCTTAGGGTCTACCAACCGTAACTGAAGAATGATTACTAGAGGAGTGCATCTGATGGAGAAACCCCAAAGGCACCTACCCCAATCATGAGCTATTTTACACGTCAGCGTTGTTTTTCCAGTCCCTGCCACTCCCCTCAAGAGAATCCTTTTTGCAACCCTACCTTTCCTTTCTTTTAGCTGGAAAAGCTCTGTTTGGGAAATAGATTTTCGCACTAATTTGCTGCCTTGGTCGACGTCACGGTGTAGGAGATTTAAATTGATGTATATGTCTTCAAGATCTAGAACACTGGAAGAGTTCCAAGGAACCGTCTTGATGTCGCAAAAGCTTGAATCATAATAATGAATGAGATGTCCCCGAAGTTCCTTGATGTCAGCTGGCAAGAAGAGGAGGTTAACACAGAATACAATCAACACGATAGCTAGCAGAACAATCAACAGACTGGCGTGAACTAGTACCGGTATCCAGTTTATAGTGAACTTTGCAGGACTCAAATCATGCATGTCACGTGCGTCTGGGATGAACTCACCTGCATGCGTAAGGTTATGGTTTGTGTTTCGTTTTATTAATAACTTTGAACAAGAGGTAAACTGGGTTAATCAAATGGGTTGCCCCCCCCCCCCACATTCCCACTTAATGTCACATTCCCAATGGACCTGCACTATCACTCCCTTGAGTGAGAGAGAGAGAGAGAGCCGACCTATGTACTTGCCATTAATTTACACGTTCAACAAAACATTTGTACGCCCCCGTTTATAGAGACTTCAGTAGTCATTGTAGCACGAAAGCTGTATACAAATAAATACCTTGCTGCACTCTCTCGGCGAGCTCTACCAGATCTGCATGTTTGAGGCTTTGAACCAATACATGTCTCTGTTTCCTCTTTGCTAGCATACTCCTCCAAGAATGTAGCATTTCCATAGTGCCAGATGAAGACCATGTCAGACGATTACGTAACTGGTATAACTGAACCTTGGTCCAAGTGTGGCCTAGATGAAGACCAAGTCGGTCTATTCCGTGCCCTATCTCCTCGGCGATTGCCCTTAATTCAATGTCCGTCACACCATTGGAAGCCATTGTTGCATTAGTCGGAGTCTAGTCCCACTGGATCAAAGCGATGTCATGTGTGTGCTCTGATCTTGCCACGCTTCTTGCATACGTACATACCTCGCTGTAATGTCTTTGTTAATGCAAATACCTGAATTCCGGGTCTGATCAGCTTTTACCATTTCCCATCTATATATTAACATCTATCTCTATTATAAATATCAGGTTATAAAATAATCGGTAAGGAATCAATAATGCAAACACAAATTGCAGTCTATATTATTTGTCGTAGGTAGATAGTATTGTTCAACTATGCAACACAGGATTTTGAGTAGACTTGCATTGTGAGCGAAGACAAAGGCCGGGGTATGAGTCAGTGAACACATGGTTATGATAACACCATATATTGTATGAAAAGATTGTTTTCATTGAATAGTTGGTAGATCAGTATTATACATACATATGAAAGCCAGTGTGTGTTGCAGAAGGCGATGTTTGCTGTAGGCAGGATAGGGGTGCTGCAAGCATGCAATAAAGGGCCACTCTAACCCAACTGACATAGCCTTTTAAAACATGAATACACCTCTACTTTATTCCAGCCTCTGATTTTTGAAAAAATCTCTAAATTGACCCAAAAAAATAATAATAACCATCCATACGCCCCTCGAAAAAAAGGGTAATGCGGTCACGTGGCTTGATGACGCATTTGACGTCATTTCGGGAATGTCCAATTTTTAGGAATCCTACAATCTCATTGTAATTCATAATTAGGAATTACGAAATTGCCAGAAACGTGCTTGAATTATTAAGTGCATATTACATTTTCGGATAATTTTTTTTCTTCAATTAATATCATAGTTTGCCTTTTTAAAGAAATTGTTATGCCTATTAAAATGATCTTCCTTTTCACCGGAGAGGCTCCTGCAGTGACGTCATATGCTATTGCGCAATACATCTCCGAAACTGGGCTTTTCTGAGCGTTCTGAGTCGTCATTTTTAAAGCTAGATTCCAGAATTATTGATGATCATCGAAGAAGAATCGTTGTCATGTTCGGAATATCCGTCAATTTTTTTTCTACATGTCTTTTTTTTCATGTTTTGTAGCCCGTTTTGGTCAGAGTGCTCCTTTAAGTGAATTTGACATTGGGAAGGCAGTCTAACAATTTAAAGTGAGGTCCTTTTTTTCTTCCCCTGCTTCTAAGATATGGCAGACAATTTCCAAATTTTGGAATGACAAGGCATCCCTTAATACGCCCAATGGAAAAAACGCCCCTTTCTCCCTCCCTCTCTCTCTCTCTCTCTCTCTCTTTCTCTCTCTCTCTCTCTCTCTCTCTCTCTCTCTCTCTCCCTCCTAACCATACACACACGCCCAAACACGTTCCATCTAATCCTTTTCCATCTTACAAGACAGTAAAACATCCCGGATATCCACAATACGATTCAATTCTTATTAAATTACAAAAGTAGTCGGTGTTTATTAGGAATTCTATTTTATTTACAATAATATTATAATGTAATTGCATTTTCTATCCTATAATTTGGCAGGCTAATGAATCAAAGTAGCATTATTTTCCATTTGGCAGAAATTCGTCAAAAACAAAACAAAAGACTATCAAACTGTCTTTTACCTTACTAGTATCTTACCAGACACAATAGCCTAAGAACATTAATTTGGTCGTTATATTCTCGAAGCATACAACCGAAAGAGGGCGCATACGTACATTGTGTCGACACGCGGCATCTCTGAACTCTATCGCTGGATTGGCTAAAGATAGTGGTGTGCAGGTGAATAAATAACCAATAATGCGAGATTTATAGGAGTGATATCGAGATAACATTCCCTAAAGACTTAGTCCATAAAAGCAGTAAAACGCTTTGTTGATCAATAGTGAAAAGTCGGCATCCTGGCCGATGAGGATCAAATGATATTCACACACATACATATAGAACGTCTCAATGAAAAGATAACCACACTTTTGGAAGGATATAAGTTTTATACATTACATAATTTATACAAGGAAAGTTCCCTATTACCCATACTTTTCGCACATGCATGGCCAGAATTTCAGTCACAGGCTAGTACTGCACATCAACATGACCACTGTCTAAAATTAAAAACAAAAATGATTAATTGTCTCCTAAGTTTGACTTATTCTACGGTCACAAAGGTTCGTACGAACGATAATTTCGTACGAATCTCCATGTTTTTCCATTGTCTTCCCGAATTTCCATTGTCTGAAAATCGTTCGTACGGTGTTCATAGCAGTTCGTAATGGCATTTGTGACCAAGGCTTTAGCTAAATTCAGAATAGCAACAACTCTGTAGACTTTCAAAATTGATGGCGCCATACAAATACTCGTATCAGTGCCATTGATTAGGAGGGTTTGGCGAAACAGATTCGAGTTGGGCAGATACTGATTCGTTTGGGAAAGCATGAAACAAAACTCAAGAAAATACGCATTTATGTTCTGACCAACGAAACCAAGTTGGCTATTAAAAGTCTTTGCATAGTGGGCTCTAACTCTTATCCAGAGGCGGCGCTCCCGGGGGGGGGGGGGGGCAGGGGGGCACAGTGCCCTCCCACTTTTTCAAGTACCCTAAAAGTGCCCCTTTTTGCATAGGAAAAGTGCCCCTTTTACTTTGACAAGTGCCCCTTTTTACAGAGGAAAAGTGTCCCTTTTATTTTGAAAAGTGCCCCTATTCATTTTAAAAAGTGCCCCTTCCCCTTTCCACTTCTGATAAGTACCCCTTTTATTTTGACACGTACCCCTTTTCCTTTGAAAAGTTCCCATTTTCCTTTGCAATAAGTGTCCATTTTCCATTCTCATAAGTGCCTTTTTTAATCTCTAGTAAGTTCCCCTTTTTAGATACGAGAAGCGCCCCTTTTTCACTTTTGATAAGCGCCCCCTTCACCTCTGATAATTGCCCTATTCAAATCTGAGAGGTTTCCTTTTTTTGCCTTGACAAGTGCCCCTTTTCCTTTGTAAAAAGTGCCCCTTCCCCTTTTTAACTTGGATAAGCGCACCTTATATTTTCACATGTGCCCCATTTCCCTTTTAATAAGTGCCCATTTTGCTTATGATAAGTGCCCCCATTTAAAGAAGAGCCCCTTTTCCCTTCTCATAAATGCCCCTTTTCCTTTTCATCTATGAAAATAGTTCCTTTTCATTCTCATAAGTGCCCCTTTTCACCCCTTGTAAATGACCCTATTCAATTCTGAGAGATACTCGTTTTACTTTGACAAGTACCCCTTCCCCTCCTAATAAGTGCTCTTTTCATCTCTTATAAATGCCTTTTATTTTGACACGTCCCCCTTTTCCTTCCCAATAAATGCTCTAATATGTGCCTCTTTTTCTTTTTAATAAGAGCCACTTCCCCTTCTCATTACCCTTTTAACAATGATATGTGCCCAATTTCTTTTCTAATGAAGACCCTATCCCTTTTTCATAAATGCCCCTTTTCACTTCTTATAAATGCCCCCTATCAAAATCTAATGGGCGCCTCTTTTCCATCGACAAATGCACATTTCCTTTTCATCCCTGGTGCATGCCTCTTTTTTTAGGTGTAAGAAGTGCCCCATTTTCACCTCTGATAATTAGCCTTTGTACTCTGACACGTGCTCCTTTTCTTTTCTAATAACTGTCTTACCCTTTCGATAAGTGTCCCCTTTTCCTCTCATCATCAAACGTGCCCCTAATTTCAAGCGACTAAAAGCAATTTCCCCCAAGGCTCGCTCGCTACGCTCGCTCGTAGTTATATATGTTATAGTTATGTAACCTATCAAAGATCTTTTCAGTCTTCCGTTATGAGAATGTGCTTATATAACCCCATCAGGATTGGGTCATTCCTCTTTATAAGATGTATTTTTTTTGCACTGCGACCTCTAAATCTTTAAAAAAAAAATTCTCGCTCGCTTTGCTCACTCGCAAATGAATTTGTAGACCATCACACTCAACTGCAAAGATGATACGCAAAATCTTATTTATGATGTATAAATAAAAACAAATATTGAAATCATCCCCGATAATGTAATCACAATATAGGTGTATATACCAATGTCTAAAAAATTGTATATTTTCCCTTTGAGATTTCCCTTTAAAGGTGCCCTTTTTTTCTCCAGAAAGTGCCCTTTTTTGTTGGTGCCCCCCCCCCACTTTGGAAGTCGCTCCGCCGCCTCTGCTCTTATCCGAACCATGTATTCAAGCGTTTGCTTTTTAAAGGCTCTGATATTAGGGTACATTGATTGAGCATTGATACTGTTCTTTTTCATGGCCCCAGTTATTTTTACCCAAGCACTGCCCAGTAATTTACACCTTGGTCGCGAAGGTCACATGAGGGAGAACAGATTGTCTAATAATCTAAGCATCGAGCAAAGGATCGAACCTCGCAGGACTTCTTGTATGAGAGTCACCAGTCTTTACCATTTCTCCACAAGTCATCTGTATTGACTTGCATGGCGCTGTATTCAGAAACCTTGATTGAAGATCAACTAGGTGTCTTTACCCGATGCCACAATGACACCCGGTATGCTATCACTGTCCATGTCTTTGCTCTCCATGGTCACTTTGGAAGATGATGCCTTGTCATTCTCCTCCTCCTCCTGGTCCTCGGGGATGGCGCTCATGTTGATGGAACCCTGGAGGTTCATGCTTGTCCGGCTCACCGATCGGGGAACGATGCCGGCCGTGTCCGACGTCGTGTCCGCCGTCGTCTCGTCGTTTGCCACGCTGTCAAGGAAGATGTAAGAAGAGGTATGTGACATTAAACGTAGTCATGAGTCTCGATCAAGAGAGAGAGAGAGAGAGAGAGAGAGATGAGGTTAAAAGAGAGACGTTGACAGGAGAGGGTGAATTTGATGGGTAAAGCTAGTGAATGATATGACAGAGATCAGATGGGTCACAGGAGTGAAAGAGGAATGGGAAGAGGAAGAGATTGAGAAAGAAAAGAGGTTTAGATAAGTATTAAAATAAAAAAATAAAAACAATAAAGAGAGATGAGAGTGGATATATCGAGCGTTTTCTACTAAAATGTTACGTTCGTATTTCGAGCCAGTTTCTAGTGCATGCCTCAATAGATAAAAGACAAAAAATAGTGATTAATTTCCTATTTTAGATAATAGACAAAGGAAAGGATTAATACATTACAATGTACACATGCACGTTTGTCAATTTACAGTCAGTACTAAGTGATGACGAACAACTGGACTAATTTTATCCAATCACGGGCACAATTATGTGAAACACCCTTCCTCTAACTCGGCCGAAACTATCCGTTTAAACATCCCCCCCCCCCGAAAAAAAATAATGAGTGTGTAAAGATATTTTTGAAGCTCATAATGTATTGCTCACCTTTCCTCATATGAATTTGTGTCTTCTTTCTCCTTCTCCGTGTCGTGCTCAGTCCTCTTTTTTCTCTTCTTTCTGCTTGACATGGGCCTCATTGGAACATCCTGGGCTGCGTCTTCCGTTTTAAATCTAATCTTTTTCCCATCCTTCTGACCGGCTTCCAGATCAGCCTTAACCTTCTTTTTCTCCCTTCTCTTGTCTTTCATCTTGGAGTGCTTGAGTCGTATGAAAGCGAAGATGGCCACGCAAATGACCATGCCGACACCGCCGCAGATGAGGCCGATCCCCGCTTGTCCAGCCCTGCTTGTCGTCCAGTGGGCGGTGACACCGAGCAGGAGTCCGATGCCGACCATTATTGCAGCCATGACACCAATGCACGTATGAAGATACTGCCACGTCTTTGCCCTAACCGTCACCTTCGGTTTGTCAGGAGTTGGTCCCATATCCAGGCCTATATCATTCGCCTCTGCACGACGCATCGCGAGTCCTGCGCTCTGAGGGCGTGGTGTTGTCGAGCTAGCGAGTGACCGCGGGTAGAACTCCGGTTGACCGGGGTCGGAGTAGCCATATTTCACACGCTTTATTTTATCTCTGTCTTCACGTCTGGCGGCTGCGAGATTGAGGGCCCGTTGGGCACGGACCCCTCTATATTCATGCTTTCCCATCTTATTTTTCACCGAGTTAAACAAGATGACGCAAGCTAGTCAAATAGTCACCGCTTCGAAGTTTTAGTGAATAATTCTCTTCTCAGTTGATTGTGAGATCATCGGTGCCATTCGAAGTCCTTGTTCAGTCTTCGATCCTTAGATACTTCAAAATTTATCCACGTTATGTTCGTCTCACCATGTCCGCTTCTGTACAAGAATGAAGCAGAAAAACCTGAAATAGAAATAGTTTGATGTCAGTTGCTCGTAGCATTAACTATTTCTATTCTTTTCAATTCTCTTTTGCCATGATCACAACACGTCACTAGAGGTAGCGAATGACAGAAGCGAAGGCGTATTATCTGGCAACCATAACTGAACTTGATCGAAAATATTGTTGGTATAATTCACTGTCTCTTTCGTTATCACCGCCGCCATCATCATTATCATCATCATTATGTTATCACCATTATCACAATATTTACCAACTTCATTATTACCATCACCAACAACAGCAACACCATCATCGACATCATCAACATCATCATCCACCATCAACGTCGTCGTCGTCATCATTATCTTCATCAACAGCATCATCAACACTTCCATCATCAGCAACACCATCATCATCATTATCATTATCAATGTCAATATCGTTACTATTAGCACAATTAACACCATCCAAATCATCATAATCATCATCACCATTATAAAAAATAGTTTATGCTGACAAAACCTTATTCTTTCTTTAAAATAAAAATTAAGTAGAGAATATTTCAGATAAATAATTAGATTTATTTGGAAAAGTCGCAGGCCCGAATTCAATTGGAAAGGATAGGAAAACGTGGTCACTCTCCGACCTTGGTCTTAGTTGGTCAATACTAAGGAAATGATTTCTACTGGAGTCGTGAAAATAAATTGACTAAACAACAAAAACTCCAAGATAACTGGAAAAGCAGAAACATCACATTATTTGGAAGAATCACTGTTATTATTAATCACTTGTCTTAAAGCCCCTCTGCACTAGTCTGGCCAGGGGGATTAGACCTCCCTGCATGGTCACTAGCAGGTGGTTATCTTATCAAATCAGCTCTCAATTAACATAAGAAAAAAGGGACCATGGGGACCAACAGGCACCGATTAGGCATTGTTTGTTATTTTAGAGGGCGCAAGTAGATATACGTAGTGCAGTGGGGCTTTAACGCCTGCAATTAAGTAATACGTTTTACTGGTAATAAAAATGTTCATGTACAAGATAATTGTTTACATAAGCAAATAATATGACATAATATAATTATTGTTTTGAATACGAAGTCTTTGTTTTACGCAGATTGGTTTAATTTTGAATGATTTATCTAAATGACCGCTTTGAAGAAGGACACTTTTTGTCTGTTAAGACCCGTCAGTACTCCTTGAAACAAGTAAATGCAAGTAATATCTTGTATTCGATTATACTAAACTGAATAAAGCTATTCAAAAGATATGGATCAGTGATTTTACAATTGAAAACTTTGACTCAGTAGATCACATTCACTCTCTTAAAATTCCTTATTTTAAATTTGGAGGAGTGTCTTTACTATAATATCAGTGACGTATTAAAGCAGCAAACATTTCTACAAAATACACTACAAAGAAACATTGACTGGTCTTCCGTGTTCAAAAGGAATTTAACGTTTACTAGGGAACAACGCTTGAAGAGAGCTAAATTTTAAATTGCTGTAATATGTACTATCGTAAATCAGGAGCTGAAAATCGAGACAAAAAGTTGCCAGAGAAACTGTAAAAAGCATTGTAAATGATAAATAGAAAAGGATTGTACTGTGGAGAAAACATGGAGTTTGTTCTCACAGCTTGGTTTTATTGCTTGAATGTAAATAAACACCCCATTCGAGACAATATACATAATGCATTACAAACCATGTACTCACCAACGGAAAGAAGATCATCCGCGATGCATCACATCTATATCGGGTAAGGCGGTAGAATATGTCCCCTGTAAATTACTGCCTTACGATTCCGACAGAAGAAGTTTACAAAAGTACTCCGAGATGATAAACTGATATTCTGGACGTTTCCTCGCCCATTCATTCGGTCACCGTCATACTTTGCGCCGAAGGGTTTGGCGGATAGATCCTAATTGTAATGCTAAATCTAAAGAGGTCGTATTATTTCTCTCTATGTAGATATTTAACAAAGATATACCTTCGATTCGATTCTTTTGAAATAAGTCCAAAGCTGGCACCGTTCGTTCAACAGATGACCACAGTATGAGGATTTCAAAACAACAAGATAGCAAACAGTCACGCAGCGTACATACAGCAATTATAATGTTGCGGTCAACGGGGCGGCTTGCCTTTTACGTGTAGGGCGATCTTAGTGTAATTTTGAACAATGTCTTATGGAGATGATAATCGATATTTTCATTCCTTTGTAATACGTGATCTCTAAAGAGCGTTAAGAATAGACCATAAATCGATATCGGAGAGTGTATCCGAAGATCGGAACGTAACACCGGTTGAATCAATGACAATGGTCCGCATATTGCAAATAATGATTAGTAACTTTGAATTTCAAGTTTCAAGTTAATTGTTAAGAGAAGATTTACATTCATTTAATTTATACTCAGTTTACACGTTTTAGGCAAAGCCTGTCCTTGAACAAATCCGTGAAAGAGTTTCTGAAAATAGTTTATACAACAACTAGACATTTTTACAAGGCGCGTCATGACATATTCAAGTTTGTACATAAGTATGTGATTCACTTGGAATAAACAACAAAATCAATGTTCATAAAATAAATATTATTAAAACAATAGGTACAAATACAGACAGCAAACAATATACATATTCTATAATTATAAAACTGACAATAATAAACACGGATGGAGTATTATCACAAACTTTTAAAATACATAAAACATTAACATACTTTAATAAAATAGGTATAAACTGCAATAGTATAAATGCTTTATCAGCAAAGGAAAATAGAGGGGTCAACTAAAAAACGTAATTACACAAAAAGCTTGTGTCGTGTTGACGATTATGATTTTTAATTATAATAACGGAGGAAGAGAAAGACAGACAAAATACTTTATAAGCGGGCTATAGATGACACTATATTTAGATTAAATCTCACAAATTAAAGTAAAGAAAATAATCGCGCTGTATATACATTTCCTATATCTTTCCATTTTCCTCGTCGAGATTCACTCTCCAAGTGATGGCGTCTTCAAAAGACGGCGGAGAGGGTATATCTTCCACCCCTGGAGACGGTTCGACCACGCCCATACGGTTAGCGGCAGGTGGTGGAGGATGAACGACCGGGTAGGTAAAGGGCGGTGCCTTAGCTTCAGGGTTAGGCATAGGGTCTGTGGTGGCTGGAATGGCTGCTCCTGTAAAGCTAATGTTAATAATAATAATAATACTAATAATGATAATGATAATAATAACAATGATGATAATAACAATAATGATAATAACAATAATTCAATTCAATTCAAGAGTTCTTTATTCGCTTTAAAAAGCACATATAAAAATATATATATATATATATACAATATATTCTACAAATAGGCACATTCACAATATATGTAAAGACAAAAAAACAACATCAACAACAGAATACATGTATAACAGGGTAAGATCAGAGTGTGCATAAATACAAGATAATTTCCTCGCACTCCTCTCGGTTAAGGAAACCCTTACATAAATAATCATCCCTCGAGTTGATCAATTCCTTTACTTGTTCAACTATGCGTATTGTCTCATCATTCACTTGGCATTGCACAGCCCACTGCTTTTGAATTTCATTGTTATCCATGAAGTACTTATCATTCAAGAATCTTATGTTACCTCCCAACACAGAATGAGCTCCATACCTGGCCATTCCAGCTATATGTGCCACTGTATAATTTTTGGAATTCATAGCTTTCACAACAAAAGATAAACATCTTTTTGCAAACCATAACTCTCGATCCATAACACCTGCTAAATAAGGCAAAAGATGACAGTGTGTCTGCCATGGAATTTTCCAAACCCTTCTTATTGCAACCCGCCATTGTCTACAAATATTATCAAAACATTTATCAAACAGAGGATATAACTGTGAGCCATAGAAACTCGAACAATATTTATGGAACAATATATTTCTTATGTGAGAGTTAGCATATTTGAAATTAAACAAAAACATATTACATTGTCGATTGAAATCTCCAACACACTTTGAGATATCAAAATCATTTATATTCTTAGAAATATCATTCCCTAGATGAGTTACTTTTGATGCAATATCAATATGTCTTCCATTTATCGTGATTCCTGGATCCATAACTGGTTTACCATTACAGCTGAAAACTATTAACTGACTCTTTTCAGGGTTAAACAGAATATCAAATTTAATGGCATAATCTAAACAAGTTTTAATCATTTCTTGAAGAGCAGTCACGCTAGGTGACAGCAGTGTCAAGTCATCTGCATAACCAAATAATGCTCCTGCAAAAACATTGCCCATAAAGCACCCTATCCCATTGTCACATAACTCTTCTATCAGCCCATCTAGATACAAACAGAACATGCAAGGAGAGATAACTCCACCCTGTTTAACACCATTTTTAACTGTAAAATAATCAGAATATGCATTGTTCCATTTCAACCTTAGCCTTTGATTCTTATACATATTAAGCAATAGCCTGCATATCATTGGGCAGACCCCTTTGCTCAGCATAATGTCAAACAATTTCACATAATTATAATGATAATGATAATAGTATTGATGATAACAATAGTTATACAAATAGTACTAATAACAATAATAATAACATTGATAATATTAAAGACATTCAACACATGTTTTAATAATCGTACGTGCTTGAACGGGGGGGGGGGGGGGGGGGGGTGCAGCAAGTAAAAGGAAAAAGAAGAATTTCAAAAAAAGGTACAACTCACTTAATTCCTCCCCCTCCCCTCCCCCTCCCCCCTCCCCCCTCCCCTCCCCCCGTTCGCAGAGACGCATACAATCATATCTTTCGTTGATATTGGACATCATTAAAGTTAAACCAATCAAGAGCCAGCCCCGTATGACGTCACACGTTATACCTTGCTCCATATTTGGTCACACGTAAATAGTTTCTTTTTATTTGAACAATAATCTAGTTAGAACTTACTTTTGTAGCATTTGTTGGAAAGCTTGGGTATTGCCTGATATCGTGGTTTGCATGTTGAAACTCTGTGGCGCCATTCTGTACCCTCCAGGCAACACCCCGTTTGTTTGGATGACAAAGACTGTTTCGTCTCCAGTCGTGACCGCTTCTTGCAAGGTCATGTTGGTTACCGTCAATTCCGGGTCAGGTGCGGCTCCAGCTTCCAACGTCGGCTCCGGTGTGTTTGAACCGGGGTTTAAACGCCACACGCCTTGACGGCACACGATCAGGATGAAAATACTCCAAAACACTCCACCGAATCCTATGACGAGTATCCCGGCGATACCAATGGCACTGTTTGTCCAAAATCCTCTATATCCTAGAACCGAACCTATCACGAAACATAATATGCCCAGTACAGGCAACACAAAGAGGACGCAGTTTAGGTTATCCAAGATAATTGGGCGGAAGGTGGTAGTGGCGTGGCGATCTGTTCTCCGATGCATGGCGCCACAGGCTTTTACTTCAGTTATTTTGTGTAATTAATTTTGCAGACGATAAACAAGCTACTGTAGAGCCGACCCAGGGAGGGGGCAAATCTTTATTTAAAGGAAGACACAATAAAAACAGGTGATGACTAGGATTCGTGGCAAAACAAAGTTATGTTTATTCTTAATCTTCTACAATATCATTCTATTCTAGCAATAAATATTCATAATTTATATTTGATTAAATTGCATAATCATGCATACTCTTCGAGCACTAAATACAAATGAATCTATCTGTTCTCATGAATTTGTTAGTCCTCTCTCTCTCTCTCTGTGAATATCACTAAGAACATCATCTGGGAAAGTTTCCTTACATTCGTTCTTTATCAACAAGCGCAATATCACCCTTCAAGGATCTCATTAAATTACCTGGCTACTAATAACTGAACCAACGAATGTTTATTGAGATATCAGTCAATTTGATTTCGATTTCCAATCATAAATATCTTGATAATGAGACAGGCGATCGGCTTGTAAAAGTCACGGGGTTCCTCCTGACTGACCTAAAGGTTTATAATTATCATTGCAGCATGAGCTAAATCCAGGATCTTGTTTCAGAATCTGAGACAAAGTTACCCAATCCCTTTACTGTCTTCTCATTTTGTAATCAGGCCGTGTCTCTACTCCTGTCTGAACCAACTCTAAGTTCCCCCCCAAAACCAAGTTTTTTTTTCTTTCCCACCTAAAAGACCACTTTCCAGCAAGAGTCAAAAACGGCAATCAGTTTATAAAGAACTTGATGAGATCCTTCATGAATCAAGGGGATACCATTAGCACGGAGCAAGTACCTGTCTGAAAGATACTATGCCCCTTTGCAGGAATTATGAATATGTCATGTATGTCTTATCTGTAAACTTTAAACGTTAGCAGTGTCCTAGCATCCAAATTATGCAAGGAAACCTGTTTAGTTTCTAGACTTCACTGTCAGACATTTTCAGTGACTGACTGACATTTTTTTTTCTTTGGTGATAACATACATAAAATGAGCGGTAACAGGTGCATGAGCATTTGTCTACATAAATAACCCACTACTTGTAATGGCCAAAATTAAACTGATTGAATCTTTGTGCAGCACAAAACGTACGACCATTCTGTAAAAGGGTCTGAAAATCAGACTATTATTTAAGCCGATTCGACAAAATAATGGTCGTTATTTTCCCACTAAAAGCCATTTTTAAGCCCTTTCGTTTTTGAGGGAAGATCTAAATTAATATTGTCTTTTAAATACCGTTGGAATTCAACGTTTTCATTTTTTGGCCTGCAAATGGGACACAGTACGTTTAAATCTCCCCTCCAGCCCTCGGTTCACAGTCTAGACAGTCCTTTGATGCTTTTCCTTGTTAAAGGTAAAGACCAGTATTGGCAACGCCCCAATTTCAAAAAATGAAATGGAAGCTCTCATTACCAATCATGTGAAAGAATATGTTTTGACTAATACATGATGATAAAAAATTTGCCGGGAAACCGCCTACTAATTCATATATTTGGTAAATTTATTTCTCTCATGGTCTGGTGAGAGAGATAGGGTAGTCCCATATACATCTTTCTGTGTATAGTGCTTGTAACTTTACGAAGAATGGGCCAAATTTCTTATCATTTTGATGATTCCAGAACCTTGCAGATGCTAGATGCTAGATGATCAACCTTTTCTGATCGATTCCACAACGTTTCTTTCACAATGCAATCGCATGACCATTACTGGTCTTTACCTTTAACACATTATATCCCTAACGCCTCTACATTATAGTACTCGTGCGTGCCATGCACTCTCTCTCCACACCGCATCGAGGGAGTTAATGTATTCTCTTGCACAGGTGGCCAGTAGAAAATTGTTGATCGGAAGTGTGGGGAATATTAACCTTGATGTATTGTATTGTATTTATTAAACTTCATTGATGTACATCAATAATCTGTTCATAAACAAATACATCATGAATCATGATGAGAACTCGTGTTCATACTGCTCACAATGCCACATCATGATAACACACTAGTACTGTACACATGATGCGTCCACACTCACTCATACCATGATACTGGAAGTTAAAGTTAATCTGGACTTGAACAACTCATTTCGCCATTCAAACTGTAACTGACTAAAACTATATAGAATATGTAACAACGTGCTTTGGCATAATACATAGTTAATGCCACATGTCCTTGACTAAGCATATATATATACAGTGAAACATGTCGTTAAAGACCACTCAAAGGATCTAGACAATACAAATGTTATTTATAGGCAGGTGGTCTTTATGTACAGGTTCCTTTTATAGTCGTGACAAGGTTCAATGAGAAACCATTTTCAAGGGGGGGGGGAGTGGTCTTTGTAGACAGGCGGTCACTAAAAACAATACAAACTTAAAATAAAACAGCTTTCACTGTATATACATGTAATTTGTAAGCAAAAGACAAATATTCTGACAGCAATAATTTAAAGTATTCTCTTTTCAAAACTTAAATGTTACCTAAATCAAACAACATAAACATAATATAATATAGTTATAATAATAGTTTCTTATCATTACTACTAGTAATTACAATTTTGTCATCAATGAAATTATATCTTCCCATTTCTTACATTTCCGCCCATCGTCAAAGTATCATTTAATTTAACATATCGTATATGTTAGATAAAGACCATTATCTTTGATTACACAATACTACAAGATATGTAATTTATACACATTTTATGAAGAACATGAATATACAACAATTGAATAATATAAGTTTCTTTCTTACCTTGATAGGAACACACAACAAAGATAGATGGTGACTGGGATGCGTGGGAAAACAAAGTGAGGAGCCACTGCTGGTATGGTTAGATGTAATAGTTGTTGGGTGAAGCATGGATCTACTAACTTTAGTAGGTCCATGGGTGAAGCCACTGTCGCAGGAGGGAGAACCTTATCAACTAACATGAGGGACTGTGGGGCTAGAAATACTCATATCATTAGGGGGATTCTGTATTCTGTGGGGCTTCACAATACAAACAGAAAATACAATTATAATATAGTACGAGGTTTAAAGGCCCACTGCACTACTTGTAGCTACTTGCGCCCTCTATATTACAAACCATGCCTTATCGGTGACCATTGGTCCCCCATGATCCTCTTTTTCTTATGTTAACTGAGAGCTGAGTTGATGAGATAACCACCTGTCCAGTGACCTTGCAGGGCAGTCTAATCCCTCCTGTAAACTATGGCAGATACGCTTTAAATGCTTATCTGCATACTTTTCTGGTTTAAAATGGTCTACTTTCTGACGGTGACAGAAGATAGAGACGTATTTGATTTGGACATAAAATTGCTTTCGTTTTTTATGAAGGGCGCCGTCGGACGTTGGATAATTTCTACGATTCTTTTTTCGTAGACATCAGTGAATTCTCGCTACCCTAAATAGGTACGAAAATCTCGAAATTCGCGAGACGAGGTAATTTTCACTCTCTCGGGTCGTCACTACAACTTCCGGTATAGAGTCCCATCCCAAGTCACGGCCTTCATCCACCCCCATTTTTCAGGGTTCTTACGCTTGGAATCATGAGCCCAGCACTGTGCAGCCTCACAAAAGAAAACCATCGTCACTGATGTCAAAAGACGCAAAAAAACAACGAATGAAATGTTCAAATAAACGTTGAAATATTTGCGAAAAAAAAACAAGACCGAGCAGACGACATATTCGGTGCATACACGTTGTGTGGCGACGGCGTTTTACGTTTGCGCTATCGCGCCTAGTAATATAGCGCCTGCACAGGAAGCTGTAATGTCGAAAAGCTATCCCATAATGCAATGCGCGTTTTCAGGATTTTCCCCGGATCTCGGCAGAATCGCTATTTGGGGTAGCGAGAATTGAAAGAGTGGAAATAAAAGGAAAATTGTTGCCGATTCGAGGAGGAAAGCAGATTAACTCAGGAAATAAAAATGAATCTGAACTGCTATGGGTTTAGTATACATTTGGCGAACACTTACAAGGGGGGGGGGTAGGAAAGAAGATAGCAAATGTTGACATTTAAAGTAATGGATAGAGCAAGATATAAGATTTTTATTCTAAAAAATATAACGAAAAAAAATCACCACTTTTATATGAAATATACAATACAATGTTGGAGAAAGGGGAACGTTGCTATACAGATCTCCATGATTCATTGAAATGAAAGGATCCATGTTCATAATACAGACCTGTCAATCATATTATGCTCAGAGACGAGATAATTAACAAAAAACATAAAGATAACCACTAAATGCAAGTATTCATATTCTTCTAAAAGAAAACAATAACAATTTTTTTAATGCTAAACCAATAGATCCAAGAATATGTAGAGCATCAATATCTTAACCGATGAAATACTGTAATCGAATAGTTTCCAAATACTATTTTTCCAGTGTTTACATTTGTTAATTTCAATCATATCTCTATCATTGATATACAAATAATGCATTCACTTAATTTTTACTAACATATTTCGAGTTAAACATGTTCTAAAACAAATCCGGAAAGAGTTTTGAAACTAGTTTGTATACAAAACAACAACAAGGCATTTTTAAAATGAACTTCATAACGTAATCGATTGTGTACATACAATTGTGATACACTAGGTATAATAAAAACAATTTATTATTCATAACATAAACATTGTTAAATCAATAATTAAAAATCCAGACGGCACACACAATACATATCCCTTACAACTGACAATAACATATACACGGTGGGGTATCATCAGAAGCTTATGACAAACATATACATTTACATATTTTGAATTAGTGTAAACTATGTTATAAATGCTATATCAGCAAAGAAAAGTCGAGAGATCAACTGCAAAAAAAAGTAAAAACAAAATTGTATGTATTTGACGAATCTGCTTTTTAATCATAAGAACGGAGGATCAGGAAGCCATTTTTAGTATCTTATTATCGGGCCTATAGATATCAGCACTTTTAGATAAAATCTTACAAATTCAAGTAAAGTAATAATCGCGCTGTTTGTACATCTCCTATGTCTTTCCATTTCCCTCGTCTTATTTCACTTTACCAGTGACGACGTCATCATAGGACGGCGGAAGGGGTATATTTTCCGAGTTTGGAGCAGGTTCGGCCACACCCATTTCGTTGGCAGCCGGCGGTGTTGGGTAAGCGATTGGGTAAGTGATGGGCGGTGCCGTAGCTTCAGGGTTAGGCATAGGTTCCGTGGTGGCTTGATTCGGTGACCCTATAAAGATAATGTTAATAATAATAATAACAATAATGATTATGATAGCAACATTTATAATAATAATAATTTATAAAAAAATTAAAACAATAATAACAATAATAATAATCATGATAATAATGACAACAATATTAAATATTGATAATAATAATATTAATAATGTTAATACTGAGAATAATAATAAATTAAATTATAACAACAATTATACTACTGATAATAATAATAGTGATGGGCCAGACAGTAATATTAGTAATAATACAAATAAATAAAACAATAATTTTAATAAAAATGAAGGCATTTCACACAAGATGCACACAATTCGTTGTTTCAATAACCTTTAGTGAATGGGACAGGGGCATGTTACCCCCCCCCCCCCCCCACCAGCCCCTCCCCGAGCCAGTTCTGTATGACGTAACATGTTATACCATGCTCCTTATTTGTAATACGGGAATAGTTTCTATTTATTTGAACAATAATCTGTTTAGAACTTACTTGTGTAGCATTTGTTGGACAGATTGGGTGGTGCCTGATGGGGCGGCATGTATTTTGAATCTCTGCGGCGCCATATGGTACCCTCCAGGCAGCACCCCGTTTGTTTGGATGACAAAGACTGTATTGTCTCCACCCGGTGAAGGGGTCGTGACTCCTCCTTGCAAGGTCACAGTAGGTACCGTCAAGCTCGGGTCAGGTGCGGCTCCAGCTTCCAACGTCGGCGATGGTGTGTTTGAACGGTTGAAGCCTAGACAGCACGCGATCAGGATGAACAAACCCCAAAACACTCCACCAAGTCCTATGACGAATATCCCGACAATACCATTAACACTGTTCATCCACAATCCTCTATTTCCTAGAACCAACCCTATAACGATACATAACATGCCCAATACGGGCAATATTACGAGGAAACCGACTTTGGATGACCTCGGTTGAGCGACGGCCATGCCAGTGCCGCCTGTGACCGAGACGGTGTTTTGGTTATCCCAGTGCATAGCGAAGTTGGCAGCGCCATGTTGAAAGTTGCCGCCATGATGGCGACTACGGTTGTTAAAAAGATTATTCCCATGATGAAAATTATGATTGTGGAAATGGTGCCCTCTGATACCTCGACCTCCGATGCCATGACCTCCGATTCCATGACCTCCAATGCCGTGACCTCTGAACCCGTGACCTGCTCGCCTTCCACCTCCAGCTCGCCGTCCTCCTCGAGGCATGGTGTCACAGGGTAATGCTTCAGATGTATTTTCTATTAATTTTGCAGATGATAAACAAGATACAAACAGAAAGAAAAAAATATTTATAGCACGAGGTTTAAACGCTTTTATCTTCATAACTATCAAGCCCGGTTTAAATGGTCCAGTACGTTCTGACGGCGACAAAAGCAGGAGACATATTTGATTTGACATAAAATTGCTTTTGTGTTTTTATGATGAGGAATATCAAAAGGAAGGCACAAACACAGTTTTGCTGCTAACACAACGAGGACAAATAAGCTGGTGTACTTCAGGGTAATGTTAGCGGAGTACCATGTCTTTCCAAACCTGTTGGATATCTTCTCCGACAGGAAAAGGATACATTATTCTCAAATTTCGATGTCATTACAAATGTGAAAACTAAGTGAGGAATAGGCCTATCCAATCTTTCAGAATTTGTTTTCCTCTCTAAGACATATTAACAGATTATTGGAACCGTCAAGTACTCTCAGGTTTTTTTAAACATTCCATTTGCTCCAGAAATGAAACCGCTATATCGTCGGAATTCTTGTATTGGCAAATAGGAAGTAATGTAAAAGACTTAAAAATCATTATTATTCTTATTTCAAGATATGAATATATAGTTGCTCCTTTTAAGATGACGAAGTAAGACAAGAAAATCATAGCATCGGTATCACAGGAACCTTCCCACTAAAGAGCTTAATCTCAATTTGTATAACTATTGCTTGAATTGAGAAAGGTTACATTTTGGACGATGGGATAATTATGGGGGACAGCATGGAAACGTATGCTGGATGTACATGTATGTAAGGCTATTAGAAATGTTTACCGGATTTCAATACCGTTCATGCGTTTGTTTTGATACCATGATCGTAGTATTTATATTTTCTGCTATGTATGTATAGTTGGTATGAATTCTACTTTTTTGTATCTTCTTTAGTCTTGACAAATATTGACATTCTATAAAGCGATGTTATGGCTAGCTCGCATCGGGAAAATTGTGATGCTATTCTGCAACAAAGAATTAGGAGTTAGTTGTTAGGTGTAAGGTGTTAAGTGTTAGATAAGGGTAACATTCTTTATTATAGATCAGAAGGGACCAGCACCACATAAGACTTTAATGTTCTTTCTTGCCGGTTGCCTCATTCGTATAGTGTTTATCTCTCGTTCATTTTAGTGTATTTATAATGATACAGTTACCCCTAGAGCCGTATGAGTGAAAGCCATTATAGTGCAATAACTATTATTCAGACAAGTTTCTAAGCCTAGAAGTAGTGTTTTGTGATAACATGATGTATAAACCTCGACATGAAAATAAATAGTTTCAAAATTTGAACACGAATACTCACATATATTTAAAGTGTCCAGTCGTTAGGCAGATAATACACGTATACAATGTAGTTTTCCCGTATAAACGCAAAAGTATACCGCAAATATGTACTCACAACTTACTTTAGGTCAACTTTCATATTTGCAGAGTTTAATTGTCTGCATTGGTATGCGCAGAAACGTCGCATGACGTCATTATTATTTCTGGCAATGATGCGTGTTTTCCATCTCTTTATTTACATTAATATTCAGGGACTTGACCTCTATGGACTCTTTCAAACGTTTTTCAGTAACGTCCACTAATATTGTCCAAGTGTCGTAAAGCCTACCCTTTGTCCGAGCGAGAAAATAAGAAAAGCAAATTTATTT